>ML780780.1:1365008-1422404 GCA_009831015.1 Picea engelmannii
ATTTCTTAAAAACATAATTTTAATAACAGATACATTGTTGTGGAAAACAATAACTCATTATCATTCATTTCATATTTAACGAACATATTGTTAAACAATTGTCAAATTGACATATCAAATCTTGATAAAAAAAAATTAAAAAACAGTCATTGGAAAGATAACAAAATTATTTACAAGTTTTGTTTTTACTGTAAAGTGAAATTCTAAATAAAAAAAATACTTTTGTATGCCAGAAGTTGAAGAACTTGTGAAAATACAGTTTTTTTTGTCATAAAACAAGCAAAAGTGTTACCCAGCTTCATGATTTTACCCTGTCATTGTTGCAATAATTTTTCTACTGGCTGAAACTTTGAAAGTTTGTCAGCAAGTATATCACATCCTACACTAACTTTTCCATTGTCGAAACAAACATTAAGAAACAAGGCAAGTAGACCCCTCTTACTACTCCTAAAATTCACTGGGAATCCATATCGATCGACTACATGGTGGGCCTTCCATCAACCAAGTGGGGAAATTATTGTGTTTTTCTCGTAGTTGATTGTTTTTTTAAACTGGCGATTATGGCTGCTTGCTAGAACAAAATCACAGTAAATTCCATTGCCAAGCTCATTTTCGAACAAGTGTGGGGACATTTTGGGATACCACAAACCATAATCTCATATCAAGGAAGTTGGTTCCTAAACACATTATGTTTGAGCCTCTGGTCAGTGCTAGGCATTAAGCTCACAAAATCAACTACCTTCCACCCCTAGAGGGATGACAAAAACAAGGTCATCAACTAGATGATCGTGCATATATTGCACATGTACAATTTTAAGAATCCATACACATGGGATGATATTCCTCCCTAGCTTTATCAAAACTATAAAATATCCATACATAGCTCAACCGACCACATCCCCTTTTAGGTGGGGTTGAGATTTCAACCATTGGGTCCCATGGATGTTGTACTACCCCTTATGACCACCCAGGAAGATTAGTCCCATGATCAAACTGAAGCCAACCAAGATACCCAGTTCATTTAGTGCATCTAGCACATCTGCCAACAAGTTCAATATATTTTTCATAATTCCAATTCCAAGTACAAGAAGCATCGTGATCAACACTCAGTACGACTCAAGTTTTATGTGGGAGATAAAGTTTGGTTGCACTTGCAGAAAGAACGCCTTATAGGACATGATAGGAATATTTTTCCACTTTGTTATGGACCTGATACCATTACCAAGGTTGTGGGTAACAATTATTTTGATCTCAACATTCCCCCCTTCCTTGGCTTCCACCCAGTGTTTAATGTGGAACTTCTTCAACCATACTTTCCACCCTTATTGGACACCTCACAGATAATAAAACAATTGACACCAACATAGATCAATACTAACTGCATGGAACATACATCCAATGGCCAGATCATGCAAACACAGGTGTAGGGCACTCGCCAACAGAAGCTTCAAATTTATTAGGTTGTCAAAGTGAGACAACTCATGCACCAAGCCAAGTGGCTCACACTGGGTCAAATTCATCATAAATTTCTTCTTTTAATGGGGGAACTCAACACAATGTAAACCATTGCTTCCTAAGGAGGGAGGATTTATCCAAGTAGATATTGGCGGCCAACCACTTCTTCCTACTGACTCACATACAACTTTCATCTTGGCAGTTACAATTTTCACTTTCAAATTTTTTTTATAGGTTTTCGAGTCCCAAACTTCCTGGGCCATTCTGAGGCCCTAAACGACATATTTTTAGATTTTTGGGGGGAAATGTTAAATATGGAATGCCCTAACCCCCTATGAATTTTTTACTTCTTGGATAGAAATTTCCAACGAGGTATCAAATTCCCAAAACATATATTGTATGAAAACATTACGACCCCGAGAAGTTGATGTATGAACTTACCCCAACGGGGCCCACATGACTTTTGGTGCTTCATATTCTTGGGTTAGGTTTTTGAATCTCTAGGGTTTTCACATTCATGTTTGATGTAAAAAGGCCTTTAGATCCTCATTATACTCATCGTCTTGTGAATGAGCACGGTCATCATATATCTTCTCAGAGATAATCCACCACCATTCTAGCAAGCTTGTTTCAGTCTGCATTTTATAGTTTCAACATATTTATTTATTGAATAGAAGCCAACTTTTATTGTATCTCTGTTATTTTTCAGTGTATCTCTTTGTTGATAATATATATCTATATTTATTATGTTCTACTCATAAAATCCATATCATAAGTCTTGTTGATTTATTCCTCTTTTATTCTCACTTGGTTATATCTAGACTCGAGATCAATCTTTGAAAATATTTGTGTTCCATGCAACTGATCAAAGAGGTCATCTATCCTTGGAAAATGATACTTTTTATTCATTTTTACCTAGTTCAAATTCCTAAAGGAAATACAAAGTCTCACCATACAATCCTTCTTCTTTACGAAAAATATTGGCACATACCAATGAGACACACTTGGGTGTATATACCCCTTCTTCAGAAGGTCTTCAAATTTCATATGCAACTCCTTTAGTTCTCACGTACTCATCCTATAAGGAGTCTTGGTTACAGGTGTTTCTCTGAGAGTCAAATTTATAGAGAAATAAATATCTCTTTCCGAAGGAAATCTCGGTATGTCTTTAGAGACAAATTCCTCAAACTCTTTCAGTACTGCATAATTTTCAACACTTGGCACTTTATCCTTAGGTGTCTCTTCCATGTGCGTTGCAAATACTTGACATCCTTTCCTATAGTTTTTATTCAATTGCAAGGATGAAATTTCTCTGATAGTCATATCTTATGGAACACCTTGGACTATTCTCAAATTTCATTTCTCATCCAGGAAAGTAAATGCCTTTTTAGAACAATATAGCACAAGATGACATTGGTCCAACCAATCTATGCCAATTACGTAATCATACGAGCCCAAAGGTATCATAGTAAAATCAAATTTTGTGTGTATTACATTCATTTCCATTGGAAATGCCTTGACCATCTCATTAATTTTCCTTTCTCCCCCCGTAGCTAGCTACACCAACCAATGTTTTCCAAGTTTTCTTCTAAACAATTTGAATCTTTCCACCATTTTAGGATCTAGATAACTATGACTATATCTTGAGTCAATTACAATAGAAATGGGTCGATAATTAATCTTACCTTCCACCTCTATCATGTGAAAATGAAACTCATATTGCTTATTGTCTAGGGTTGCATAAACTCTAGGTACACTTCTACCCATGTCTTCAACTATCTAATGTCATCGTCCACTATGCACAGTCCTCGTTTTTTCACCTCTTTCAAGGAAATCTCTAAACATATTGTTTTTGTTGCAACCCAAACACTCCATTGGTTGTTTCCTTAGCCTGGTTTCCATTTCCTAAGTCATTTTGGGAACCTTGAAAGCTGTTTGTCCTTGCAAAATATTTCTTAATGGTGGGGACCTGATCCCCCTCTTCCTTTGTTCCATGTTGCTTTTCATCTTGTATTTCCAATACTTTTGGAAAGTTGGTCTTCCCCTTTGTTGATCATGGAGACATTTATCTCTCCTTATGGTTTCTTCCAATGTCTTTGGATCACGATATAGTATCTTATCACTAATAAATGATGGTATCCACTCATGTACCTTCGAATATTCACTTGACTATCCTTGATAGAAAGGAATATATTTCATCATCTCTAATAATATCCTTTCTTACTCGTCTATGGTCATTCTCTAAAGACTAAGTTAAAAGAAATCCTTCATTTTCCTATCATAATAGCACTTGGTTAAATATTTATTTTCAAAATATCACTTGAATTCACTCCAAGTAACCTTCTTCTCAACAATGTGTTGCATTTGCACATACTGATCCCACCAAATTCATGCTTTCCCCTTGAGGTGATAAATGGAAATTCTCCCTTCTGCCTGTGAGGAGAAATTATTTTGTTGGAAGTATTTACTCATACCCAACAACCATTTCTCTTCATCCTCATCTGATTGAGGTGGATATCGGTGGCCACCCACCTTTTCCAACTTACTCAAACTAGTTTTCTGGCAATTTTGGTAATTTACTATTTTTAGTAGTTTTTAACTTTCGGGGCCATTTTGAGGGCCTAAATGAAGGTTTTTTGGGATCAATATTCTGAATGATAGTTGAAGGATGTTATTGGGTCCCAAAAATGAATTTCCTAGATGATACCTTTCCAACGAGCTATCGTGTGCCCCAAATGGAGATTGTATGCCAAAGTTACGCCCCGAGGAAGTTGATACACCAAACTACCGAACACAAACTATTGGCTTTTCATCTTCCGGGTTTAGGGTTTTGGATTTTGTTTATGATAAAAAAGAATTTGGAGCCTCATTGTAAAATCATCTTCTTACGTATGCAAGTAGCCATCACATTTCTTCTCAGAGATAAGTTGCCACCATTCTACCGAGTCTTTCAGTTTTCATTTTATAGTCTTTGTACATTTTCACTCATTAATAGAAAATTGTGTATTACTGTATCTTTTTGTTAATGGTTTCATCTCTGATACATTTTTGTTATACTATTGAATATCTAAGATATCTTGGTACATTTATTTATTATATCTCTGCTCTCATTTTTTGTCGAAAATAATCTGGATCAGTTGTATCAGAGTAGGTTGCTCTTGATCATTTTATGAGTGCATGTCCCCGACGAGGTCCAAGTATAGCAAGTTGGGTCTCGAAGTTGTCTCTATTGAAGACAATTTCTCTCGCACACCCAATAAACCTTGCATGGTGGAAGAAAAGAAAAATGATAGAGCAGATGATTCTATTGCACGGATCCCAAACACTTAGTCACACACTCATCAGTAATTAAGTGATGCATGAGAAACAACTGTAACATAAACATACCTCGACATACTAAGGTGCAAGAGTGTTCTCAATTAAATCACTACGAAAGAGAAATCAGTTCTAAGAAAATCATGCATCCATATAATCAAGCGCAAGAGTAAATGTCAACCTTATTTCTTGGCACTAAGGTAATCATTTGAATCTTAACTGGGGCAATATCTATGATGTCTAACAATCAACCATTCATTTATCCTTCATATATACATCAAAAATTCAAAATGAAAGAAATAATGACTTTATTTTGGAAGGCACAAGGGAGTACATTAATAATCAATCATTCTTCAATAATATTTAAAGTTGACCAAGTTCTAATCCAATTAGGCACCTCATAATTCATTGGTGCAAAGAAACTAGTTATTAATCACACATTAACAAATTTAAAGGCAGAAGTAAAAGTGTTGAATCAACATACATCACATAGATAATTTAATTCACGCAAGACATCTAATATCTACGTCAAGCACTCTTGTTACATCACAATTGGATGCACGCAAGAAGGCTATCATCTAGTACCACTTTCCTTCGTTACGTTTCCATATGTGCATAAGAATAAATGCTAATATTATTCACTTCTTCCATCTTTAATTAAGGGCAAAGAGAAAGGGGATAATACATACAGAGAAAAGAATCAAGCATTGCATTTCAGTCTAACCTCAAGTAGCTCGGCTATTCATTTTCATGCTAGAGTTTTCTCCTAAGTGTAGGTAAGGAGAGCTACGCCTTCACATGTGAATCCAAAAATTGATGTGGTGGTTAGATCCCATTATCTTAATACTATAAGGTTTGGAGGTTCATCTCAAGATGAATTTCGTCTTGGTAATTGATCTTCAAACTTCTTAAAGCAATTCAATTTTGGTGTTCGAACAGTGAGGTTCAATAAAAATTAAAAGTGAATAATCACATTGCACTACTAAGTTAGTAATTGACTTCCAGCAAGGGCACAATGAGTATTATAATGAAGTTGAGCTGATGCACAAAATCCTAACTTAAAATCCTTAGCCAAAAATCCTTAAGATTGTCAGTACCTCAATGGAGGCCAATGGAAAGGGCCATTGTCATTACATATAGAAATAAGGGGCCACAAGGGAGGTTGAGCTTAGAAATCCTTTATATAAAAAGGCACAACACCTTTTTAAATTTTTCCTAAAAACCTTTAGTAACTGACTAAATTTTTACACAACTAACCACCATAATTTTTAACTTTAAACTTTCCATGACACAGGTTTGACCCTCGATCTCGAGGGGAAGGGCACAAGGAGAGAATAATTCATTGTTAGATCAGGAATAACGTTGAGCAAGGGGGCGGTAATTTTGTTGCGTAAAACACTGATAATAATCGCAAATTCGGTTGGGCAAGGTGTGTATTCTACTGGGCAATAAAAGACGTGATTAAAATGTTTATTCTTTGCATCGAGGGACCTATCCACCGTGAGGGTAAGTCGTTCCTTGAAAGAACCCATTTCAAAAAGAATGAAAGACAGAGTGAAAACAAGAAAAAGAAACCCCATCCCACTGAAATCAGGTGTTCCTTCCTTTGTTAACCAGATGGAAAAGTTGCAAATATCATGGCCTCAACAAGCGAATCGATAGGTTTCCTTCATTGATAAAAGCCACCAACTTCCATTTTAAAAGAAGCTCGAGGGTAAATGACTTCAACACGCAGTTCCACTCGGAAAAAAAATCTTTACGCAAACTCAGGAAACACGTGGAGAACAAGGTGAAGTGTGGGCTTCCTTCCCACGAACTGGGCATGAAATCACATCCAGCATGAGGTGAGAGGGAAATATACATAGGAAGGACTAAATAAAGGGCCACGTTGGTGAGGGAAATCACTTTCAATGGTTAAGTTACAATCTGCTCCGCCTGTCATACCGAAATTGGGGAATCTACTCACCTAGAGATGCGCAAACCACTAACCACGATCTAGCCGAGTCAACAAGAATGATCCCAAGTGATAGCCAATGAAGGGAGCTCTG
This sequence comes from Picea engelmannii, assembly GCA_009831015.1. NCBI lineage: Eukaryota > Viridiplantae > Streptophyta > Pinopsida > Pinales > Pinaceae > Picea > Picea engelmannii. The sequence goes on from ML780780.1 coordinate 1,371,827, forward strand.
TGGGAAGTGTTTGGCCTTCGGAAAATATGTGCAGAGCACAAGGATAACACCTTACACAGACAGAAAGAGTAAGGCGAGTTTAAGGCAACCAAGAAGGACAACAAGGACAATGCATGGCTTTCTTACACACAAACGCAGAGAAGGTGGGGACCTAATTCGCCTGGGTTCCTCCACGTGCCAAGCACAATTACTCGGCGATAGTTTTCCCAACGGAGTGGTTTAATCCTAAAACTGCGAGTGTTAACCGTTCTTCTAGAATGCCCATTACACCCAAAAAAATAATCTAGAGAGGTAGTTTACTCAACCTCAAGTTAAGGAGATTCATTGTTTTATTTATTTTTGGGTCTTCGTCACCACGCCAAAGATAGTATACTTAGAGACCAGTTTAGGTAGAAGGATATCTTGGTCCAGCTTGAGCACAAGAAGAAGGGCAGGGATTGGTGGAGTTGTAAAGGTGTTGCAGGCCCGAGAGAGAGAAGCATGGGCGACAAGGTAAGGGTTGTAAGGCTTATCCGTTGCGAAAGAAAATTTTAGGTTGTCGAACAGGAGGTAGGGGGGGTGCAGAAGCAAGTATAAGAATTTGTTCTGTAACACAAATTGTTAGAACAATCTTCCTTGAAGAACGAACAAGATTGCCACGGTCCAAGTCATCTCCTACACTACAATACTTTAGGCAACAATTATGAATAAAAAAAAAATTTAAAATAAAATTTAAGCTTGGCATTCACTACATCCCATGTCAACTTTTAAATTCTAGATATTTTCCGACAGAGTTTCTCACGCTTAAGGGAACAATACAAAAATAATTACAGTTATTATACCAGGGTTAGGAACATCATAAATCCATGGATGTCTACACAAGTACAACTTTTCTAGAAATAAACTATAATTTAAAATTGGAATATGAATTGTGATCTATTAGAGATAAATTATACAATATCGAGATCAATGAAGAAGATTTTGTGGATGTCCATGGCACTTTCTCTTCTTCCTATCTCTCACCTTCTAACCATTGAGACTACATCGGTACCTCCCAACCAATGCTAGGGTTTCTCTTCTCCCCCCTTATCCCCCCGAGCCACAAAGGGGCCACGCACCCAAACCAAAGAAAAATCTAGCACCCATCCCACCTCGCAAGGTTGAGCTACCACTCTCCTTTCGAGTTGGGTATCCCAACTGCATAACCTTGCGCCTAACAGACGTGATCCATACTCCTCCTTCGCCATCCTTTTTAGAGTTTTTTCTTAGTGATTAGTTTCTCAAACCCTCTTTATATTCTTTTTATTAAATTTAATTAGGATAAACCTCCCTCGTACACATGTCACTCGATCCCTTAGTTGCACCAGAAAATCAATTTATTAATTAATTAAATTTTTCTATTTCCCTCACCCACCTAAAAGCGTTCATAAAAACGCTCCTTAGTGTTCCTTTATTCTATTACATTTCTTAAATGACTGACATCGTTCTTAAAACCTAGTTGAGTTCACAATTAGAAGGTTCCAAATACTAGATTCCCTACTATGTTAGACATTCCCCTTTTCATTAAGTTTCCCCTTTTCTTCTTAGTTTCGATTTAGCATGTTTGGATATAAACAACAATTTACCCTTTTAATAATTTATTTTTCATTAAAATTTTACTTTAATTATTAATATTTGAATTTTCTTTACCCCCCTTCTTATTATAAGTCCATATAGTTGTTTTTTTCACATGTTCTACTTAGACCTAGGTTTTAAATTCACTATGTTGGTGACAATTTTTAAGGGAAAAATAGTTATTAAACTTTACTCATACCATCATTCATTTTAAGGCCGAACAGGTCCTAAGGAGGCATAGTTTTTTAGGTACTAGGTTTATTAACTTACGAGAGTTAAAAATCGCGAGGTGCCCTTCAAGATGCACTACGTGCTCCAAGGGTGCCACTCGCTTGCATTCCGGTTTTAATTGTGCAACATGCCCTTCAATACACAATACGTGCTCCAAGGGTGCCACTCACCTTTTGACTTATTTTGGTAGATGTCAAACCTTTGCAGTGAATACTTCGTCAGGTGACCTTGTGGGAGACTAAGGGAATTTAAGGAATAAGGACCCTGCCTTATTGCGTGCCCCTTAGAATCATCGTGAGTGACTTTCACAGTCTTCCCTCTTGACATCATGGATCTCTCAAACTATGTAATCGTTAACCTACAATTCAAGCCACGGTGGGAGTGCTAGTAGGCTGTGGGAGGGATGCTACCACACCTCTCCCTCAATATATATGGTTGTCATGGGTGACCCATTTACTCCGAATGTGAATCTAGTTAGAAATCTATCGTCACCCTACATCCATCAACAAAACGTTTCAACGATAACAATCAACATCATAATATCTAGTCATATGTCACATAGGTAATTCAAAACATTCAAACCATAAACGTTCGCTCCCTGAATTGATATGAAGTCCATGGAGATCCATCGATGCCATCGACATCCTTAAACATTGCGCAGGAGCGGGATATTACATATAAACCTTCTAGATGCTCACTGAGACAGGTCTGGAGAACAATGAATTGCTTCTCTATAAAAAATTGAATACCTGTAAAATATCAAAAAAATAACAAATATCCCACTTGAATGAAAGACTACTACAAGTCCGTTATATTTCTTTGATGGTTACCCCTATGGAGTTTTGTGGACCTCTCCTTTCAAGTGATAATGTGGTATTTCCCCTGCCCTTGATTTATCTTGGGGAATACCTAGTGTTTCAACTTTAATAAATTAATGAAAATAAATGGGCTTGGAAAAATGTTGCTTCACAGATGAAGAGCATCCCACTCTCTACAAATCCACCCATTAATGAGAAAATACAAACCATTGTGTGTTATAAACCCCATGCCAAAAATCTCACCCCACTCCATTTCACATGCACACATGACTTAGATAGGTTCCACTTGGGAAACACCTTGGACCTGGGAATGATTGAGCCAATAGGATTCCTTAAGACCCCTCCCACACGTAAATTTAACAAATTCTCTAACGTATTTGAGCATTTGTTTAGTTTGAAAAGGGGGGTTTGATGCACATATTCGGGTGGTTTGATTATTTGATGTGGATTACTTTTTATGATACTTGTGACTCATGGACCCTTGGATGTCATACTTGTTTTTCTTTGTAGGACATTTCTCGATGGATAGGTATTCATAAGGAGATGATTTGTTCAAACCTTCATGTGGGATTGAAACCCAAGGATGGATTGAAAGACCCCATTCTCGGGGCAAGATCGTGATGACCAACTTGCACAGTGAAAAAAGAGGAAGTTTCCTTTGGAAGCACTTAGACATGACCCTAGAATGGTTTTCCACCTCCTCTCACTTGGACGCTTGCCCTTGGAGGCCCAAAAGACACCTTCTTAGGCTATGATGTCACCTAGGGTTGTGTTTTGATGGAGACTTGATGGAGGAGATCCTTGAAGATGATGTTGTCATGTGTGGATAGGGATCAAGGTGGTTAGAGGCCTAGTGCCATGATTCTCTATCTCAATGTATCCTGGAGGAGGCCTAACTACACCCTAGGAGGGATGACATCACCCTCTTAGTGTCTTTTTGTAAATAATTGATTTTATTTTTTATTTTAATGAGAAAATTACCATGTAGTCTCAAAACCATGAAAAGACACAACTGTTGGGTAATTAAGCCAAGATTTTCCATATAAATCTGGTTGGCTAAATTCATTTTTTCATCATAACTATCCTCACTTGGAGAGAGGACTGAAATTTTCTCCCTAAAGTGGTTATAGGCTGAAATTGCTAAGGTGCACTTGCTTGGAGGCTATTTTGGATGCATTTTTTATCATTTCTTGGTGAAATTTTGGCAAATCTAGGGTTTTTGTGGTTGATTTTTCTTGGTGAATTAAGTAAATCTTCAATTTTCATTTCATGATAAATGTTTATGGTATGTTTACTTGTTCATATTTAATATTATGAAATTTCTTTCTTGAAAATCCTAGGAGTACGAAACATAAGGTTCTTCTTTATTTCTCTTTGGTTTGCTAGTTTTTCCTAATAATATCTTGCCTAGACAAACTTCTAGAGCCCTAAAGTGCTAGTGCTTTAGAAGCTTTGTCTTGTTCTTATTGCATTCAATATATTTCAAGAGTCTAAGAATAGGAGAAATCTCTAAAGTCTAGAGGTGCCTACACCCTAATTGAATCTTTTAAAATCTTGGTGCTTGAGGATTTAAGGTGCTACTTCTCAAGCTTCCACCTTGTTATCTCTTAGACAAGTATAATTATTTATTTTCTCCAGGTTATTGTGTTGATATAATTGACTCCATAATACCTAAAGAGCACTAGTTCTCACTTCTCTCTTTTTGAAGTATGGATCAAACACTCAAACACTATTCTCTTAAGCTATTACTAACTAAATCTATCACTAATTCAACCTAGATTGCTAAATTTCTTGTTGTTTTTATAAATGCTTTCTAAGTCCATCTAACTGTAGAAATTTTTCATGCATATTTTACTTTGTTTGTTAGCTAACCACTTCAAAAATTCCTTAAGACAATTGATTATCATTCTACTTAGTAAATGCTATCTTTTCACTCTATTTTCAAGCAATTTAGAAGAGCTTTTATAACAACTATTAAAATTCATTAATTGTTGTTGTAAACTTGTTCATTACTACATTTTTTATATCACATAACATATTTTCACTTGGATTACTGTTTCATGAATATTTACTATTTTCACTTGGATCACTGCCTCTTAAATCTTTACTATCATATTTGTACTTGAAACTACCATTATATGCTTTGTTTTCTTGTTATTCCTATTGAAGTGATAGTGATTGGATATCACATTGTTATGTCAATATATCTTACTTTCCTTTGGCTTTGAGAATTTTCACTTGGATTACTGTTTCATGAATATTTACTATTTTTACTTGGATCACTGCCTCTTAAATCTTTACTATCATATTTATACCTGAAACTACCATTATATGCTTTGTTTTCTTGTTATTCCTATTGAAGTGATAGTGATTGGATATCACATTGTTATGTCAATATATCTTACTTTCCTTTGGCTTTGGGAAAGTACACATTACGTGATAATATAGCCAATATATATTGTGCTCAACACTTGTCACATTCATAAGCCACCCTTAAAGGTAATTACATTTACAATATAGGTGCACTAACCTTTTGCATCCAAACTCACCATCCTTAAACCACAAAATATATAGAAACGCTCTCCGACATTAGACTACACACTTAATCCAATGTGTGCAAAAACTCGAACATGCTCATACTCTTCCTTTTGTGCCCCATCTTCACACACTTACACACATAATCCAATGTGTGCAAAAACTCGAACATGCTCATACTCTTCCTTTTGTGCCCCATCTTCACACATGAGCACACATGAGCACTATACTATAAAATGTGCACGATCTTTCTTTGATGCACAATCATCTCACATGTGCACACAAAACTTAATCCAAGACTTGATACAAATAGCTCATATATATATATATATATATATATATATAATAGAGGTTCAACCTAAAGGTATTACATAGAACCTTTGCAATTTCTGGTCTAATTTTTCTGAATAGAAAAATGATGGTCTGTCTACTGCCCATTGCAATGCTCCACCTCTACTACACACTTTCCCAAACTTCGATCTCTCTTCAATATGACTTGAGACGTATTTCCCTATCCAATGGACTCGGACATGGATTTGTAAGCACATCCCTCTCATGTCTACAACAATTCAACCTTTCTTTCCTTCAGCCAATCGTTCGTGAGCTCTGATTCAATCTGCTGGCTCAAATTGCTCAACCTTACTCTAATACCAATTGAGATAATGAAAGTGGACTAATACAACTAAAAATGTATGATAGGACACTCAAAACACAAGAAGATCAATCCAAATGAGAGCTATGGCTCTCAGAATCTGGCTACCTCTTTTAATGCACGAAACAAGTCTATTTGTACATGGTTACCTCTCCGGAAAGAGTTGGAGAAATATTTAGACAATGAAGGTTCTGAAAATGATTTACATATAACATATTGCTAACTTATACCTACTTCATTTATTGTTTATGGTTGGGAGATATTTAAGAGTAATTATAACATTTCAACAAAATATTATACTTTCATGCATTAAATCCGATATCATATATATGATTCCTTTCTGTGAATTATATTGGTGATAGAATCTTCACATCATAGGTTGTGGAATTACATCGTATAACTTGAGAACTCAATGGGGGTCTGGCATGGTGGCATTTTTTTCCATTGGGGGAAGCGCCAGATGAACTAATTTATATGAGAATAGTTCATATCGACAACACAATACATTGAAGTCACAAAAGAATAGTGTTAGATCCGAGGAATATGATTTTTCGCAAAGAAGTATGCATGGTCAACTTAGGGAGTCTAAGCAAATATTTTCGCAGTGAAGTTACAAATCACAATTGTTATGGAAGATTATTTCAGGATTAAGAGCATTAGAGCTCAAAAGCTTATAGCTAGGAATTTCTATACATGACAGTTATTACCAATGTATATCTACTGTGAAATGTTACAGCGGGAATGCAGTTTTTGGAGCGATTACTAGATATTATGTTTATAATGAGTTTGTTGGAAACGATATGTTTTAACTATTTCCCAGGCATCTGGCGATTCTTGATTGGTTCAAATTTAGTCATGGAGATTGCACAGTTAAGTATCTTGTTGTGAGTAGTTACAATATTTACAATGCACACTAGTGTCATAAAAGTGGAGTATGACAACATTCTCAGAGGATTCCCACACTACACAAGTTCATTTCTGTGATGGCCACATAGAGGGACCGCCTGCTAAACATGATATATTATATTAACTATGTCCAAGTTTTCAAGAATAAGAGAATAATTTATATTCAACATGTGGATACCGTATCCAATCTCTCAGTGGACATGAAGAATGGGTGTTTGTACTCCAGTTCATGGGAAAGAACACTGAAGGTGTGGAGACTCTCATATTTTCATTGCATTGAATCTTTTAGTGCTTAAGATCACACCCATAAACACACTTATGGTTTCACTAGAGGGATATCTATACATGGCCTTTGTTGATGCAAAGATAAATGTTTGAGCAGAAATGTCATCGAGGAGAAGACAATATTGTAATAAATTTACATAGTCATAAATAAACAATCAAGGCTCTCGTTCTAAGCGCAGATGTATTGATTCTTACTAGGGAGCTTGTGATATGTTCACTATAGCCTAGAAGGATGATATTTCTCAGGGTGTACAGTATGTGGAGGTGACCGAGACTCTAAGGGGCCATAAGTGAGCCATTCTATGGTTCGCCTCCATATCAGACTTACTCTGTAGTTGCTTAGCAGACATGACCATAATATTTTGGAAGAAACGAATCGGTCTAGAGGGTACTACCATTGCCAAGTAATATTTCCAATGGCCTTTCAAATTCTAATGTCGATGATCAATAATTGCATCATTCATCTCCTAGGGTCCTCTTCTCTCACGTCGTCATTGATATCTACCTTCAAACCTCTTCCTGCACGTCATTCATATCTACATTCTTGCAGTAGACGGGATGATTTAACTTCACCATGGGCTTGTGATAGGAAACAGACTAAATATACCTTCTAGAACTAGACTAGTTGATTTAACTTCACCACTCGCTTGTGACAGGTGTAGACTATCCTCTCCATAGGTTCTTCATGGCCAAGTACCTCCAAAGTAAACATGAAAGTCACACAAAACTGAATAATGACTTTCTCATAGTCCACAATTTTCTCTCTCAAATACTCCTAGGTGTACCACCTTCTAGGTACCTTATCCATGGTGTGTACAAACATATAGTCCCATAAATCATCGATAGGTTTTTATAGAGTGAGTGGTTTTTTTTGGATATGGTTTTCTTCTTTGACAATTTTCTGGCATATGGTTTTGTGGTCCATGGTAATATAATCCACTTATCAGGTGTTAATGGATCAAGGATTTTTGAATGTACTCTCATCTTATATATATTGTATTGTAAACATTCAAGACAAGATAATATAATCAAACCTGCGGCTCTAAAACATGTTGCTTGTTTCCTCAGTTGCATATCCTAGGTAAACTTCTCTGTGTATGTGTAACTACAATTATTTTCTTTTAGTGTTAATAATTTGTGTGTCATTATTGTACAAGATTTAGAACTTGCATCCATTATTGTAAAAGATTTAGAACTTGCATATGATATCAAAGTGATTATTTTCTTCTACAGAACTACCTCTCTAAGTGTAAAACTTTTCTTTCTTATGTTAAGGCTTGTGGAATTGATAATAAAGATGAACAATTACAATTTTCAACTCTAACGAAATGTCTACACTTCTTCTTTCCATACTACCAGGTTATATATGGGTTCTACATGGAAGATTCCATCCCTATATGATTTCATGGAGTCACTTATCCATGAGTAAAAAAATCTCATCGCAATAGGGGAACTTAAGAATTCCAAGCCCCATGCACTTAGAACTCAAGCAGAGTTCCAAGACATGAAAAGGAAAGAAGGAGATGACAAAGTCTTCCTATTCTAATAGGGGGCTCCATCCTCAGAGTTCTTTCATGAAAAATACCAAAAATATCATGACACAAACAGTTGAGCAACATCACCTTGAGGATTGCATTCTAGATCATGCAATGAAAACACCATCATCAGAAAGAGGTAATGGTCATGCATTACTTGTTATTTCATCTTCTCCTAATTATTGGGTGTTCATTCAGGATCTATCCATCACACAACCTCATCATATAGAATTTTATCATACTTGAAAACTTGTTCTGGACCACCGATATTCATGGGAGATGATTCTCCCATAGAGGCGTGCGGTAGGGGTAGAGTTGATCTAGACAGTGGATTTTTTTAGAATATACTTCCTGTTTCGAAGCTTTTAGTGAATCTTCTCTCCATATATAAAATCACTCATTTAGGTTCAACAAAGAAGGTGGGGTTCACTCCCAACTCATTTATTATTTCTAACTTCTCATATGGTTCAAAAATTGTCGTTGGTGAGGTTAATCACCATTCCAGGTTCTACAGATTCTCTAACTTCACTCATAAATCTGATTATGTATCTCTGCTAACACATGCTAATGAAGAATTTGCGGCATGCGAGGTTTAGGGATCTGAATTTTAAACATTTAGATAAAGTTAGTAAGGGTGGAATGGTAGATGGGTTACCACACATTCAATACACAGATGGAGTTTTCTAGGGCTGCATACTGGGAAAACATCCCCACACCCATCGATAAGTAAATATAAGTATTTTATTACTTTCATTGATGATTTTTTTAGATATACATGGCTCTACTTTTTCAAATTAAAATATGAGGTCTTTGAGTGTTTTAAAGATTTCAAGCATCTAGTTGAGAACCAAACAGAGAATAGGATTAAGGAGCATTGTACAAAAAATGGAGGAGAGTATGTGAATAAGGATGTTGAGCATATTTCTTCATAATCATGTATAGAGTTGCAACACTTAGTTCCATCTACTCCATAGAAGAATGGGGTGGGAGAGAGAAAGAACAAGACAATGAAAGACATGGCCAACTGTATGTTATAGCCTAGAGAATTATCTCTAAAGTTATGGGATAAATATATTAATTATGCATCCTACATTAAGAAGAGAGTTATTCATAAATAATTGAAGGGATTCACTCCATATGAGGCTTGGATCAGGAAGAAACTGGAAGTCACTCACTTCAAAAAAATTTGGTTCTAGGCATGGGCTAGGATCCCTTCCGATAGGAGGAAAGCTATAGAAGCTCAGAGTAATGAGTGTATTTTTTTTTTATATCTATAGGGAGTGAATAGATATATGTTATTATATATTATTTAATATACACTATTCATTCAAAGTAGTGTTAAGTTGGAAGAGGGTCCTTCATATGTACTTCCAAAGCAGTCCACAACTCCATCTCCACCGCCACTAGTTGCAAAACTTCGTGAGACTTATTCCGATCATATTTATGATAAGATATATGAGTATAATATAACTCATATATATTGTCATAATAAATAATTTTTAGGGCCATAGCATCTACCACGATGGACACAATAGACTGTTCAAGCAGTAGGTGATCTACTGGGTGATCCTGTCAATCCGGGGAGAACCAGATCTCAGTTTGTGGCGCCTATTCAATATTTTAATACCATGGAGTTATTGTTGCCTATTTATTTTTATATGGTACTTAGATCATATCCTCAATATTATTCAAAGGCTAAAGGAAACCCCCATTGGGAGGAAGCTATGGAAGAGGATTGCAATTCCCTAATAGAGAACAACAAATTGGAGTTGGTTCCTCTACCTTAAAACATGAATCTTGTTATATGTAAGTCAATTTTCAAGACAAAGAGGGATGCTTATCGATACACTACAAATTGTAAGGTTCGGTTACTAGTTAAATGTTTCTCAGAGGTACACGACATTGACTATGAGGAGACTTTTGCATCGGTTTCCATGATTGATTCCATTCGTTTATCTCTAGCTATTGTGGTAGCTAGAAAGTGAGAGGTACATCATATGGATGTTAAGAATGCATTCTTACATGTATATATTAATGAAGATATATATATGGAGAAACCAAAGGGATATGTTCAAGATCCATCATTAGTTTGTAGTTTGAGGAAGTCGTTGTATGGACTTAAGCAAGCACCTCAAGCATGTTATGATAAAATGGACTCTTCTCGTATCTCTAGAGGTTGTGTTATATGTAGATAAGGTCCTAATGTGTATATGATGAAGAAAATTCATTTTTTTCTACTCATATTTCTATATGTATATTATTTACTCATTGCAGGGAGCTCAACCTCTTCCATTGTTGTAGTGAAGACCACCTTGTATGATAGGTTTTATATGAGAGACATGAGACCATTACATTACTTTCTTGGTCTTAATATCAACGAGAATGATTAAGGAATCAAGAAGTATTAGTCCAATTATTATAGAGATCTACTTGATGGAACATCCTACTCTTGCACACACCTGATTTGACTTGTCTTTGAGGACACTTGCGTGAAAGTGATCTGGTTCCTTAAATTATTGATTGTTTCGCTTATGGATTATGGTGATGTTGTGGATATGATGATATGCCATTTAATTATATTTGTATCAAAAGGTGTTATTTATTGGTTTCCCGTGGGTGTGCAGGAATCTAGACTGATTGAGGATGTTGATGTCAGGGATGGACCTCCTTGGACTCCGGATCGAGTCAGGGAGTGGATTGGTTATGGTTTGAGTATTTTTGGTTATTTCATATGTAACATATGACTGCTATATTATGATGTTGTTATAGATCATTGACATGTTCCATGGTGGATGTAGGCTGACGAAATATTGATAATTAGACTCAAATTTGGAGTAAAGGGGTCACACACGACAACTAGATATATTGAGGGAGAGGTGTGGAAACATCTCTGCCACAACCTACTAGCACTCCCTCCATGACTTGAAATTTAGGTTAATGATTACCTAGTTCAAGAGATCCAAGATGCCATGAGGGAAGACTGAGATAGTCGCTCACGAATATTCTAAGGGGAATACAATAAGGCATCGTCATTATTCCTTAGAGGCCCTTAGTATCCCACAAGGTCACCTGATGGATTATTGACTCCAAGAGTTTGGCATCTACCAAAATCAGTCAAAAGGAGAGTGGCACCCTTGGAGCACATAGTGTGTCTTGAAGGGAACACCACATCAATGAAACATGAATGAAGGCGAGTGACACCCTTGGAGAACATAGTGCGTATTGAAGGGAATGTTGTGGTTGTTAAAATTGGTGAGTCAATGAACCTGGGTAGCTAGAAAAGAACATATCGTTTTGATCTTGTGAGCCCTAAGATAATTGTTGCATGAGTAAAGTTTAAAATATATCAATTTCCCTTAAAAACAATTTTTCTAAGCCTAGTTGAATTTAAATTCTAGGTCTAAGTAGGACATGAGAACTAAAACTTTATTAAGCAAGTAATAAAATGTGGGATGAAGAAAAGTGGGGGTAAAAAAAAAAAATTTTAAAAACTAAGGGAGGATCTAATTATTTAAAAATATTAATTTTTGTTTATGTGCAAAACTTGCTAATTTCGAACTTAGAAAAAAAGGGAAACTAATTGATAAAAGGGATATGGAACATAGAAGGAATCTAGTATACATAACTTTCCTAAAATGAACTCAGATAGGATTTAAGAAAGGCATCAGTCATTACGGAATGTGAAAGAATAAAGGGAAATCGAGGAGCGTTTTTAGGAACGCTTATATGTGGGTGAAGAAAATTGGAAATTTAAATTATTAAATAAAATACAGTTATGGTGCAACTAAGGGATTGAGTCACTACTACATATGACCAAATTTGTGACAATTTTTTGTTGATATTGCCACATATCTGTCGCAATTTCCATGACACTCGAGTTTTTTTTTCATCGGAATAATTTTGTCGCTATATCCACAATCTAGGTGTGCATGGAACCATTGACGAAATAAGCGCTCCATGTGTCACCACCTTCAACATCGTTTAACCCTATGCATCATCACAATTTCGATGAAATTACGTCGCAATAACAACAAAGAAATGTGGAAATTATGATGAAACTGTAACATCCCGCTCTGGCGCACTAAGGAAACTTATTTTTTGAGGAAACTTGCTTGCAAGTGATCCAGATTATTATGATATTAAAAAATTTGACTTTGATTATGATGCGTCATGGGTAGATGACAATTTGTTTTACTACATTGACATAGAGAGGTGCTATTGACTCGGTTTTACTGAGTGTGCAGGGTTTTGGACCTTGTGGATGTAGAAGCATCGATGGAACCCCTTGGACTCTGGATCAAGTCAGGAAGTGTGCTATTGGGGTTTGATTGATTTACTGTGATATTAATACATTTGATTAGATGATATGATGTGGACATGTTCTGACATGATTTGTTGATGATGCAAGCTAACGATAGCTTGCTGAACAGACTCTCATATGGAGTAAAGGGGCCACACACGACTACCAGAGAGGTTGAGGGAGAGGTGTGGACAACAGCCCTACCACAACCTACTAGCACTCCCGTCGTGGCTCGAACTGTAGGTTAACGATTACCTAGTTCAAGGGGACCCACGATGCCATGAGGGAAGACTGCACCAATCACTCACAATGATTCTAAAGGGTGCGCAATAAGGTGGGGGCCTTATTCCTTAGAAGCCCTTAGTCTCCCACAAGTTCACCTGGCGGAGTGTTGACTCCAGGGGTTATTGATGTCTACCAATTAGTCAAGCAGCAAGTGGCACCCTTGGAATGCGTGGTGCGTCCTGAAGGGCACGTCGCGCGAAAGAAACAAAAGAGGTGAGTGGCACCCTTGGAGAAAGTGGTACGTCCTGAAGCGCACATCACGTGAAAGAAGAAAAAGAGGCGAGTGGTACCCTTGGAGCACGTAGTGCGTCCTGAAGGGCACATCGCGTTCATGATGATAAAGGAACGAACCTAGATGGCCCTAAGACAAATATCTCATTAATAAAATTTTAAAACAACTTCTCTAATTAAAATGTCGCCCAGTTTAGAAACTAAGTCCTAAGTCTAAAACTTCACTAGGGGTAAAATTTTTCCTATCCTTAAGAAAATTCTACATAAAAATAAAATGATAAAAAGTTAAAATAAAAACCACTTGAGAAATAATTTTGGTCTTCATAAATTTTTGGGTAAAATGAAGAGAGTAAGAAATTAAATAAAATCAGTGGATATAAAATGTAAAGAAGAAATTGATTATTTTAACTTTTGATAGTTTAAAAAGATACTAAATTATAATAAAAGGAAAGAGGGGTTAAATTTCACAACTATCATTTCTAGCTCAAATAAAAAGGGGAAAGAGGGAATTATAAAAATTAGGAAACTAGGGATTGGAGGTAACATAAAAAGGGAAAGAGGGGAACTTATGGTAAAAAGAGGGAGGTCAACTTAGTAAAGAATTTGCAACTAAGAACCTTCTAAATTGAACTAAATTAACAACTTCATAATAGGGAAAGTCTTTAAAACCTATAAGGGAATCTAGGGACACCTAGGAGTAAAATTAGGAGTAACTCTAGTTGGTTGAGGGAAATAAGACAATTTAATAAATTAAAGAAAATAATTTTTTGAGGAATGTGGGGGATGGGTGACACTTGTACGAAGGAGAATTTTTAAGAAATTTTATTAAAACTTGAATTAAATGAGATTTAGGGAAAGATTGAAAGTTCGAAAACTCTATAAAAGAGAGGGAGGAGAAGGAAGAAGGGGATCGACTGTTAGCATAACGTTACGCTGCAGGAATAATGAATTGAATGATTTACTTGTGGGAGTTGGGATTTCTCAGCTCGGAGAGGAGTGGCAGCTTGGCCTTGCGAGGTGAGCTGGGAACTAGATGTACCATCTGGATAGTGTGTGGCCTCTTTGCCGCTCGGGGGGCTAAGGGGGAAGCAGAGTACCCCTAGCATTGGTTGGGAGGTACCGGTGAGGTGTAGACGGTTGGCGAGAGAGAGAGACACGGAGCACGCAGACGTCATTCGAGGCAGGCAACAAGGCAACGATATGCTCTTTTATTTGGTAGAGCAGAATGCATATTTAATTACTTCAACAATTATAATTGTATTGTTGTAAAATCGTTAACTCAGCTGGTGTAATTCGGTAATCGATGGAAAAAAATCTATACTTCATCTATTGCATCTATATCATTAAACAACTGCTTCTGTTGTTGTCCTTGGTAGTTGATTTCTTACGCCTTGATGTGTGCTTTAACCCTAAAATATTGTCGTTGGCGATGCCTTTCCTTTCACTGTGCGTTTTTACATAGCTAGATTTTCTCTGGGCGGGGGCTAATGAAACCTCAACTGTCATTCAATAACCTTCCTTGGCCCATGGTGCTGCGTTCACCATACTCTTCGTTTTTTTTTTTCATTTGGCTGCTTCTCATGTATGAAGGGATAATTTACCTCTGTATTGATGGGTTCTAGCAGTTTAAGTTTGCGCTGTTACCTTTCCTGGCGAATTAAAATGTGATTATTTACTCCTGGCCTTTGAATCTCGTTCTTCAAGATGTTTTATTTAATAGGAGGAACTTTGTGAGTTGAAAATGAATAGTGGCAGCTGTGCCATTCACATACTTTGTATCCTCTTGAATTTTCGCTGGTTGAGAGTTACCATTGGTTACTTCGCTCCCAAACCGAGTTGACTACCCTGACTGTGTTTTTTTCTTTTTTGCTGTCACGATTTTCTGGATTAAACCTAGAGCCATTCTATTTTTAAATTCATCAAATCTTAAGTTGAAATCACAACGAACTGATGTTAGCTCAGGTAAACTCAGAATTTTTTTTTACGGCATGAATTAAATAGGATAAATTCTTACTGAATTAATGAAATTTCTAGTGGGAGTAATGCTCGTAAACTGATGTTAGCACCTTGTTGTGTACGCGTGGCTCCCGATTGGAGGGTGTAACGCCCAACGGTTTTTGTTTAAAACTATTCCTTAATTGTTGGCAGCATAGATTTACTCCCTAGTGTTTCAAAATTTTATTTTATGATTACACAACCTTGCCACATAGAATTACTAACCCGTAATTTAGTTACAGTCTTACAGTTCCTTTTTATTGCCTTGAGATTGTTGAAGCAACACCTCTACGTTTCTATCTACTAATTCCTTGCCTGTGTTATTCTGCAGTGGGCGTGTCAATCCTAACCTTTGCAATTTTTATTACGGAACTCCCCGCGAACTTACCTGCCCTTATGGGGTGTTGTACTTAGCCTGTGTTTGCTTGGGGTAGGCAT
Source organism: Picea engelmannii (assembly GCA_009831015.1). NCBI lineage: Eukaryota > Viridiplantae > Streptophyta > Pinopsida > Pinales > Pinaceae > Picea > Picea engelmannii. Next base: position 1,387,631 of record ML780780.1, read on the forward strand.
TGTGACCTGGTAACTCGTCGAGTGTGGGGACAGTGTAAAATGGTCAATGATTCAATATAATATGCGACTGCTAGTTGGACGTTCATAGCCAACGTATATATATATATATATATATATATATATATATATATATATTTTTATTTTTTATTTTTTAATTGCAACAACTCTCTATCAACCGGGTGGTTATGTTACTAGATATCCTATTCTTTTGTGAAGAATAGATAGTGGATTCCGGGGGTTTTCCACCTAAAATTTTAGGATTTAAGAATTTCCCGTGAGCCTAGTGTTTGACAACATTCTATTCCTGTTGTCAGCGTTAATTTTCATGACAGCCTCCTATTGATGTTACCAACATTTAATCCCCAAACGAAAATTTCTGATAGCGCCTCAAACGGTTCAGTCTGACGACTGAATTTAGAAATTCGGGACAACAGGTGTGTAGTGTACAACCTGGAATATTTTCATTGCACCAAAAAGTAATTGGGTCTTCGTTTTATTAATTAATAATGTCCCAATTCTTCGTTTCAAATTAATTAATAATGTCTTTTATTTAACTTTTATTATTCTGTCATGTTATAGGTGTATCGAAAAATACATGAACCATTATAGTGTAGTTTCTTTAATTATTCAGAATCAATGAGGTGTATGAGTGTTACAAATTTTGTATTTAAATATCTTTATATGTTCATGAATGGTTGAGATTTTTAGGGTCAAGACTTTTATGATTAACATGTTTAAGTAATGAGGTGTTATTTTTATTCATTAATAATAATAATAATAACAAATATTATTACTATTGTTATTTTTGGATGAGGAATTTAGCGTAAGGTTTGTTAAGGGGTAATTAATCTATTTGATATATTGTTATGTTTATAACTACATAATTATTAGTTCGCAATTTGTAATTAGTATACATAGGACATTAATAACAATTTAAGGCAATTGATTGAGATAGTACTATGATGACATTGGAATTTAAATTTGCGCAACTGATTTGTTTTAAGACTAAATTTAGATCACGCCTTGTTGTCATCATGCACTTTAGACATGCATTGCAGGGCTTGTAATGGAGGTTCGAATAAGTTGTGTTAATTACCTTACTTTCTTTATTAATTTCCATTATCTTGTAGTTTGATTAAAAGTACACCTCCCATGCAATACTGTAATAGTAGCGAGTAATTTAATGAGTTAATAAAGATTCACTACCACAATTTTCCTTAATGTAGATAACCTTGTTGATTGCTATATTGATGGGTATGTTACTTTCTTATCTTAGTAAGCTTGGTCTGTTTGTGTCAGGCCAGATGTAGATGCCCCCTTGTTCCTCAGAACAGTCACCAGCCCTGAGACCTTAAATGGTTAAAATCGATGGAAACCTAGCCTTTATCATTGATTATGTGACTTGGAGGTCCTAACCATTGCAAGGTAGGATGGGTGGGTAGTCGGTGTTAATTAGGTTGTCTGTTGTTTGTCGTTATTTCTTACCGATTCTCGATGTGCGTCTTAGGTCATTATGTCATTATCGTTGTTGCATGCATCACGTTTTCTATCGTGTTGTGACACAGAGTGTAATGTGTACATTACCCTCATACACACACACAAAAAAAAAAAAAATTGCACTTGTTATGTGATGTTCTTGTCCTGATGAACGAGAGGTTTGTTACATATGGTATCAAAGCGAGGTTCAACCCGCGACTTGGGATCGCTACGGCTTTCATTGATATGATTGTTTATACTGTTGTTGATCGATTTGAATTGTGTGCGTGCAGGTAATCATGGTTAGAGGACGTCGCGGAGGTAGACAACGGGGTGCAAGGGGAGGAGGCGCGACGCCTCCAGTAGCCTCTACGCCTGAGGGGTGTAAACCCTAGGGAGATGAGCAGGTTCTTGGACAGGAGCAGATAGAAGTTGGTTATGTAGTCAGAATGATGAGATATTTTAAGTGCATGTCTGAGTCTCTGATCAGCCATTTGGATAGAGATGAGGCCAAGGTGCCGGCACCCATTGAGGTTCCGCCGCGCACGCTAGCTCGTACTGGTAGCATACACCATGAACTCGAGAAGGTCAAATTTCCTGAGTTCTTTGGTGCTCTAGATGGTGCAGTTGCTGAGGCATGGTTGGAGAACATGGAGTTGTGCTTCGCACTTCGTGATTATACTTCCAAAATGAAGGTATGCATGGCGGTCTTTCAACTGAAGGGGAGCGCTCTTCTATGGTGGAAGATGCTCCTACCGCAGCTGAACATGGCCATCGAAGACGTGTCATGGGAACTGTTCAAGGAACCGTTCGGAGAGAGGTACCTTTCAGAGGAATTCATTGAGTGTCATCTCAATGAGTTCAACACCTTACGACAGGGAGGTCGTACAGTGCCCGAGTACGAGGCCCATTTTTTGGAGCTGCGCTGGTATGCTACACACCTTAACATGAAGAAACTTAAGGTCAACAGGTTCGTTTTTGGCCTTAACGATAGCCTATGGGCAAGGGTTGGGATTTTGATGCCTCAAACCTTGCACGATGTCGTCCAGAAGGCCCTCATAGCAGAGGAGGAGATTATCAGTGGGGGTTAGACCAGGACTACAGTGAGACCAGTAGGGAAAGTTTCATTCAGATCACAGCAACACCAGAAACGAGCGGGACACACGCAGGGATATCGTGGCTTCCAGAGGGGATCCACTTTCACTACACCCCGACGACCGACGCCTCAGCAGCAGACACCTTACCAGGGACCACAACATCAGCAACAACATCGGCCGCAACAGCAACAGTTTAGGCCTGTTCAACAGAACAGACGAGGGTTCCAAGCTGGTGGGCCGTCATCTTCTACTTCGGGTACCAGGACTACTGGGCTGAAGAAGGGGTGTTGGACGTGTGGGGAGCTACACTACCAGCGTAACTTCCCTATGGAGAGGATGCGAGAATCCAGATCAGCCGGACCCACTACCGTGGGAGATATGGGCAAGGCCCATCTAATTCATTCCATGGTGAATAATCACCAGGCAGAGCATCAGTGGACTTTGCTCGAGACGACAGGTACCATCATTGACCAGACCCTTAGTATTTTGATAGATCCTGGTGCTACCGAGAGTTTCATTTCTGGTGCAGCACTAAAAGGATTAAGGTAAAAGCAGTCGAACAGGGCGAGTTTGGATTCATAGAGATGGCTTCGGGAGCCAAACAGAAGGTTGGAGGAAAGGTTACAGGCTGTGCCCTTAACCTGGGAGATTTTTTCACGAGGGCCAACTTGTACATCACGATCTTAGGATCTTATGATGTCGTGATTGGTATGGATTGGTTGGAATCGCATGAGGCGATACTCAACTGTAATACAAAATGGTTGAGCTTGGTCGATGAAGAGGGATAGAGACATGTGATTGTAGGCCAGAACCAGGAAGTTTCCTTAAGGTTAATCTCTTCCTTACAACTATGGAAGAGTATGCGCAAGGGGTGCAAGATTTATGCAATCCTTGCGTTAAACGAGAAGGGAGTAGCGAAAGGTCTAGAACACCTTCTCGTGGTGAAGGATTTTGTAGACATATTTCTAGAGGAGTTACCTGGGATGCCGCCATAGAGGGAGTTGGAGTTTACCATAGACCTAAAACTGGGAACTAAACTGGTAGCAAGAACGCCTTATCGAATGTCAACCCTAGAGTTACAAGAGTTGAAAATGCAACTGAAGGAGTTGCTGGACCTGAGACTGATACGTCCTAGTGTGTCACCGTGGGGTGCACTAGTTATTTTCATATGAAATAAGGAGGGATCGTGGAGAATTTGCATTGACTACCGTCAACTGAACAAGGCTACGATCAAGAATCAATATCCATTGCCGAGAATTGATGATCTGTTCGATCAATTGAAGGGTGCAACGGTGTTCTCCAAGATCGATTGCAATTAGGATATCACCAGTTATGGATCAAGGAGGATGATGTTCCTAAGACTTCCTTTAAGACGAGGTTTGGACATTACAAGTTTATTGTTTTACCGTTTGGACTAACAAACACCCTAGGAGTATTTATGAGTTTGATGAACGGGGTGTTCCGCGAGTACTTGGACAAGTTCTTCCAAGTATTCATTGACGATATTTTGATCTACTCTTGGATGATGGAGGAGCATGATGAGCACTTGCTCTTGGTACTACAGTGTCTGCAAGAGCACAAATTGTATGGGAAGTTGTCCAAATGCTCTTTTTACCAATCGAAGATTCACTACCTAGGGCATGTCATCTCCGACGAAGGCATCACCATGGATCCAACCAAGGTCAAGGATATTATGGAATGGCTTGCGCCTACGAATGTCATGTAAGTGCGTAGCTTCATGGATTTAGCAGGATACTATCGACGGTTTTTCGAGGGATTTTCGAAGATAGCAAATGCGATCACGAAATTGTAGAAGAAAAACAAGAAGTTTGTCTGGACCAAGAAATGCATGGGAGAATTTCATAGGCTTAAGGAGTTGTTGACCATAGCGTCGATACTAAATGTCCCTAACATGGACACGAACTTCTTGGTATGCACTGACGCATCCAAGGAAGGTTTAGGTGGAGTCTTGATGCAAGACGGACGAGTGATATCTTACATTTTGAGGAAACTAAGAAGGCATGAGGAGAACTACACAATGCATGATTTGGAGTTATTAGCCATCGTATATGCCTTGAAGGTCTGGAGACACTACCTTGTTGATGAAAATTTGAATTAAAGACTGACCATTGTGGACTACAACACATTTTTATGCAAAGCGACCTGAACGTGTGACAACGACGTTGGTCGGAATTTCTTAGCGAGTATGACTTTGAGATTACTTACATAAAGGGAATAGTGAACCGAGTGGCGGATGCTTTAATTCGGAGGCCATGCATCTTTTTGGTGTTGCCTCTTCTGACGAATCTACATGAAAAGATTCTAACTTTACAGTGTGATGACGACTGGTACAAAGATGTCGAGGGTTTTATTTGACAAAACACAATGATGGTACCATGATATGAGGGATTTTCATTCGATAGCGATGGTTTATTGAGGTTTAAAAGTCGTATTTATGTACCACCAAATGACGAGTTGAGTATGTTGATCTTGAGCGAGGCTCATAGAGCAATTTACATGGCTCACCCAGGAGACACGAAGATGAGGGCAGACCTTAAACCCTTATTCTTCTGGAAGGGAATGAAGGCTGACATAGTCAACTATGTGGCCCGATGTCTGGAGTGTCAGTAGGTATAGGCTTAACATAGACACCCAGCAGGATTAGTACAACCACATGCCATTCCAGAATCGAAATGGGAGGTTATTTCGATGGATTTTATTGTTGGATTTCCATTGATGACAAGGAGGCATAACTCGATTTTTGTAGTAGTAGACACTCTAACGAAGAGTTCGCATTTTATTCCAGTGCATACAACATATCAGGCACCTGACATAGTTAGAGTTTTCATCAGTGAGATTGTGAGGCTGCATGGCGTGCCTAAAAATATTATATCCGATCGAGGATCGGTGTTTACTGGACGATTTTGGACGAGTTTCCAAGAGGCCTTGGGAACCCAACTAAACTTTCGTACTGCGTATCACCCAAAGACTGACGGATAGACCGAACGAATGAACCAAACCTTCGAGGACATGTTGCGCATGTACGTGATGGACCAAAAGAAGCGTTGGGAAGAATTCTTGCCACTAGTGGAGTTCACTTACAACAACAGTTACCAGAGCACCATTAAGATGGCACCTTTCAAGTTTATTTACGGGAGACCGTGTCATATGCCCTTGAGTTGGGATCAACATGAGGATATGCTCCTAGTGGGACCAGAAGCGATACAAGAAATGGAAGAGGAAATGCAAACCATAAGACAAAGGATTAAAGAAGTGCAGGATCGACAGAAGAGTTATGTCGATGCGCACCGAGTCGACCGTAGTTACGAGGTCGGCGATCGAGTCTTCTTGCAGGTTAAACCACATAAGAGTTCGATCATGTTTGGAAAGGGAGCTAAACTCTCTCCTAGGTTTGTGGGACCTTTCAAGATTGTGGAGAGAAAGGGGCCCGTGGCCTATCGACAAGCCTTGCCTGATTCCTTGAGGCTTATGCACGATGTTTTTCATTTATCTGTTTTGAGACATTATATTAGCGATCCTACACATGTTATTGACATGAGTTCCTTGCAGGTATCGGACAAGGGAGCGCTCAAGACTGAGCCGGTCTGCATCTTAGATCACCATGTTCGATAGTTATGACGTCGAATGTTAGATCAGGTCAAGGTCCAGTGGGACAATTATAGTCTGCACTCGACGACCTGGGAGGACGCATATGATATACGCCAGCAGTTTCCATTTTTTTTTGATAGATAGGCATATGATACACTTATTTCGGCATGTATACTGTAAAACTTCAGGACGAAGTTTATACCAAGAGGGGGTGTACGTAACATCCCGCTCTGGCGCACTAAGCAAACTTATTCTTTGAGGACACTTGCTCGCAAGTGATCCAGATTATTATGATATTAAAACATTTGACTTTGATTATGATGCATCATCGGTAGATGATAGGTTGTTTTACTACATTGACATTGACATGTGCTATTGACTCGGTTTTACTGAGTGTGTAGGGTTTTGGACCTTGTGGATGCAAAGGAATCGATGGAACCCCTTGTACTCTGGATCAAGTCAGTGAGTGTGCTATTGGGGTTTGATTGATTTACTGTGATATTAATACATTTGATTAGATGATATGATATGGACATGTTCTAAAATGATTTGTTCATGATGCAGGCTGACAATAGCTTGCCGACCAGACTCACATATGGAGTAAAGGCGCTACACATGACTACCAGAGAGGTTGAGGGAGAGGTGTGGATAGTAGCCCTGCCACAGCCTACTAGCACTCCCGCCATGGCTCGAATTGTAGGTTCACGATTACCTAGTTCGAGGGGACCCACGATTCCATGAGGGAAAACTGCGACAGTCGTTCGTGATGATTCTAAGGGGCGCGCAATAAGGAGGGGGCCTTATTCCTTAGAATCCTTTAGTCTCACACACGTTCACCTAGCAGAGTATTGACTCCAGGGGTTATTGATGTCTACCAATCAGTCAAGTAGCGAGTGGCACCCTTAGAGCGCGTGGTGCATCCTCAAGGGAACATCACGCAAAAGAAACAAAAGAGATGAGTGGCACCCTTGGAGCACGTTGTGCGTCCTAAAGGGCACATCGCATGAAAGAAGCAAAAGAGGTGAGAGGCACCCTTGGAGCACGTAGTGCATCCTGAAGGGCACATCGCGTTGATGATGATAAAGGAACAAACCTTGATGGCCCTAAGACAAATATCTCATTAAGAATTTTTTAAAACAACTTCTCTAATTAAAATGTCGCCTAGTTTAGAATCTAAGTCCCGAGTCTAAAACTTCGCTAGGGGTAAAATTTTTCCTATCCTTAAGAAAATTCTACATAAAAATAAAATGATAAAAAGTTAAAATAAAAACCACTTGAGAAATAATTTTGGTCTTCATAAATGTTTGGGTAAAATGAAGAGAGTAAGAAATTAAATAAAATCGGTGGATATAAAATGTAAAGAAGAAATTAATTATTTTAACTTTTGATAGTTTAAAAAGATACTAAATTATAATAAAAGGAAAGAGGGGTTAAATTGCACAACTATCATTTCTAGCTCAAATAAAAAGGTGAAAGAGGGAATTATAAAAATTAGGAAACTAGGGATTGGAGGTAACATAAAAAGGAAAAGCGGGGAACTTATGGTAAAAAGAAGGAGGTCAACTTAGTAAAGAATCTGCAATTAAGAACCTTCTAAATTGAACTTAATTAGCAACTTCATAATAGGGAAAGCCTTTAAAACCTGTAAGAGAATCTAGGGACACCTAGGAGTAAATTTAGGAGTAACTCTAGGTGGGTGAGGGAAATAAGACAATTTAATAAATTAAATAAAATAATTTTTTGAGGAATGTTGGGGATGGGTGACACTTGTATGAAGGAGAATTTTTAAGAAATTTTATTAAAACTTGAATTAAATGAGATTTAGGGAAAGATTGAAAGTCCGAAAACTCTATAAAAGAGAGGGAGGAGAAGGAAGAAGGGGATCAACTGTTAGCATAACGTTACACTGCAAGAATAGTGACTTGACTGATTTACTTGTGGAACTTGGGATTTCCCAGCTCGGCGAGGAGTGGTAGCTCGGCCTTGCGAGGCGAGCTGGGAGCTAGAAGTACCATCTGGATAGTGTGTGGCCCCTTTGCAGCTCGGGGGGATAAGGGGGAAAGAGAGTACCCCTATCATTGGTTGAGAGGTATCGGTGAGGTCTCGACAGTCGACGGGCGGGAGCGGCATGGAGCACACCGACGTCAATCGATGCAGGCGATAAAGCAACAATATGCTCTTTTATTTGGTAGAGTAGAATGCATATTTAATTACTTTGGCGATTATAATTGTATCGTTGTAAAATCGTTAACTGAGTTGTTGTAATTCAGTAATCAATCTATAATTCATCTATTGCATCTATATCATTAAATGGTTTCTTATGTTGTTGTCCTTGGTAGTTGATGTCTTACCCCTTGATGTGTCCTTTAACCTTGAAATATTGTTGTTGGCGCTGCCTTTCCTTTCACTGTGCGTTTTTACATAGCTAGATTTTCTCCGCGCGAGGGCTAATGAAACCTCGGCTGTCATTCAATAACCTTCGTTGGCCCATGGCACTGTGTTCACCATACTCTTCGGTTTTTTTTTTCATTTGGCTGCTTCTGAGTTTTTACGGGGTGAATTAAATAGGATAAATTCTTACTGAATTAATGAAATTTCCGGTGGGAGTAATGCTCATAAACTGAAGTTAGTGCCTTGCTATGTACGCGTGGCTCCCGATTAGAGGGTGTAACGCCCGGTGGTTGCTATTTAAAATTGTTCCTTAATTGCTGGCAGCGTAGATTTAGTCCCTAGCGTTTCAAAATTTTATTTTACGATTACACAACCTTGCCACACATAATTACTAACCCGAAATTTAGTTATAGTCTTACAGTCCCTTTTTATTTCCTTGAGATTATCGAAGCAACACCTCTATGTTTCTATCTGTTGATTCCTTGCCTGTGTTATTCTATAGTGGGCGTGTCAATCCTAACCTTTGCAATTTTTATTACAGAGCTCCCCGCGAACTTACCTACCCTTATGGCGTGTTGTACTTAGCCTGCGTTTGCTTGCAGCAGGCATTGTGACCTAGTAAGTCGCCAAGTATGGGGACGGTGTAAAATGGTCAACGATTCAATATAATACGTGATTGCTAGCTGGACGTTCATAGCCAACGTATATATATATTTTTTTAATTGCAACAACTCTCTATCAACTGGCTGGTTAAGTTACTGGATAGCCTGTTCTTTTGTGAAGAATAGATAGTGGATTCCATGGGATTTCCACCTAAAATTTTAGGATTTAAGAATTTCCCGTGAGCCTAGAATTTGACAACATTCTATTCCTGTTGTCAGCATTAATTTTCATGACAGCCTCCTATTGATGTTACCAGCATTTAATCCCCAAATGAAAATTTCTGATAGCGCCTCAGACAGTTCAGTCTGACGATTGAATTTAGAAATTCGGGACAACAGGTGTGTAGTGTACAACCTGCGATATTTTCATTGCACGAAAAAGTAATTGTGTCTTCATTTTATTAATTAATAATGTCCCAATTCTTTGTTTCAAATTAATTATTAATGTATTTTATTTAACTTTTATTATTCTGTCATGTTATAGGTGTATCGAAAAATACATGAACCATTATAGTGTAGTTTCTTTAATTATTCAGAATGAATGAGGTGTATGAGTGTTACAAATTCTATATTTAAATATCTTTATATGGTCATGAATGGTTGAGATTTTTAGGGTCAAGACTTTTATGATTAACATGTTTAAGTAATGAGGTGTTATTTTTATTCATTATTAACAATAATAATAACAAATATTACTACTATTGTTATTTTGGGATGAGGAATTTAGTTTAAGGTTTGTTAATGGGTAATTAATCTGTTTGATATATTGTTATGTTTATAACTACATAATTATTAGATCGCAATTTGCAATTAGTATACCTAGGACATTAATAACAATTTAAGGCAATTGATTGAGATAGTACTCTGATGACACTAGAATTTAAATTTGAGCAACTGATTTGTTTTAAGACTAAATTTAGATCATGCCTTGTTGTCATCATGCACTTTAGACATGCATTGTAGGGCTCATAATGGAGGTTTGAATAAGTTGTGTTAATTACCTTACTTGCTTTATTAATTGCCATTGTCTTGTAGTTTGATTAAAAGTACACCTCCCATGCAATATTGTAATAGCAACGAGTAATTTAATGAGTTAATAATGATTCATTGCCACAATTTTCCTTAATGTAGATAACCTCGTTGATTGCGATATTGATGGGTATGTTACTGTCTTAGCTTAGTAAGATTGGTCTACTTCTGTCAGGCGGGATGTAAACGCCTCCTTGTTCCTTAGAACAATCTCCAGCCCTAAGACCTTAAATGGTTAAAAATGATGGGAACCTGGGCTTCAGTGTTGGTTATGTGACTTGGAGGTCCTAACCATTGCAGGGTAGGATGGGTGGGTAGTCGGTCTTAATTAGGTTGTCTGTTGTTTGTCGTTCTTGATTACCGATGCTTCATGTGCGTCTTAGGTCGTTATGTTGTTGTCGTCGTTGCATGCGTCATGTTTGTCATCATGTTGCGACGCAGAGTGTAATGTCTACATTACCCTCATACACACGCACACACAAAAAAATAAATTGCTCTTGTTATGTGAGGTTGTTGTACTGACGAACGGGAGGTTCATTACAGAAACTTTGTTGCAATTGAGATGAACAGTTATGCCAAGTCTATAACTTATGATGTAAATGTTGAATGTGCAACACAAAAATGTCACAAGTTGCGACGAAAAACCGTGTCAATCTTGAAAAAAAAATATCTCAAAATCAAACTTACGACGCAGATATTGTATGTGCGACAAAAATTCGTGGCAAAATGCGATGAAATTTCGTCGCTATAGCGACGGTTTTGGTAAAATAGTAAAATTGTTTCCGACGAACTTTCATCGATATTGCGACGATGGCTTTAAGTTTTGAAAAAAAAAATTACATGAAATATGGTATTACCATATTACATTGTAATATGGTAATGCCATATTACATTGTAATATGGCATTACTATTACATTGTAATATTTTAATATTCTAATATATTGTAATATATATATCCTCTACAAATAATCAAGGCACTAATCAACCAAATATTGTAAGCATGTGTTATCATGAGGTTGGATTAGAAGTAAGGATACCAATATGACAATATACACAAAGAATAATTTGGAATATCACTATAAGAAAAACACATGGATTTCATGAGTGAGTCATTATGCAATTTATATTACACAATACTATGACAACACTTCTAATATTGATGGATGATATCTTAAGACCATTTCTCGAACTTGTTTATTGTAGTCTCCTTGGATAATATTTTGACTTTTAGCAAGATTTGGGAAGATCATTTGAAACATTTGGAGATGATATTTTTAACCCTTCAACATAATTAATTGCAAGCCAACATGAAGAAATATGATCTTGGAAAACAATTATTGTTGTGTATGGATTTTGTAGTTAGAGGATGTGAATTGTGTATTGAACTAAGAAATATAAAATTCATTGTAAATTGGATGATCCTAGATAATTTAATTGAACCAAGGTAATTCATAGGGTTAGCAAATTATTTAGGAATGAAGTGTCTCTTCAATTCACATTAGAAAAGGAAAGTATAACCTTTCAATTCGTTGCAATTGAAAACTAAGTAACTGAAGCTTTGACTTGAAAGAATTGTAATGCATCAATATTAAATCTAATGAAACTTGAAATTTCATTTGAAATCAAAGAAAATTTCTCATGATACACAATGGCGGAACCTTTGATACAATGAAGAAGTTGGATAACATAACACTTGAAACTTTTGTTGATGCAATCATGATATACCCAAATAAGATAAGGAATTGTACATCATAGTTTAAGCATTGAAGTACTACATGAATTATTTGTTGGGAAAACAAAAAAAAATTAACTCAAATCATAAGCTTTTATAATCCTTGTCAATTGATCCAAGTCACAACAAAGCCCAGACTTCATGTGAATGGTATCCTGCAACATTTTGATTCGGTAATAAAGTATGATAAATATATACAAAACCACATGGTCAATTTCCTTTAAGACCTTTGATGTTTTTATTTGACCATAGATCTAAAGTTAAACTCTTATGTACTTGAAGAATATAAGGGATTACCTAGATCTAGCTCAAATTTTGGCAAATGGTTAAAAACATACAAAACTTGTATATACATGCAAGTCTCAAGACTCTGAGATGATTGTAGGCTTGGAGGAGGATTAAAGTATAAATTTCATAATTTTGTTGTTAAGAAATGAGAGCCAAGAATAAGCTCATGTGGGAAGCTTGAAGCTGTAAAGTTGATATACATTTTAAATTAAACAAGACTAAATAATATGGTAGTTTTTATACCATGTTGAAACATGAAAACAAGATGTAATTATATTCTTCACTCATGTAAAGTTGCATTTTGGAATATCTACATTTATCATGTGTAGTATATATAATAGATTCTCAAGAAACTTTTAATCCACACTCTAGATGATAATGGATATAAGTTGAAGAGAATTCTATCCTTTATTTACAATTGCGTGGGTATCACAAGCATATAAATAAAACATTGGTTCATTTGTTGTGAGGCTATATAACATCCCAATATTTGGGAAGATTTTTTGTTATTTATATATATATCATTGTTAATTTCACAATCCAAGTCACAACAAAGCCCAAACTTCATGTGAATGTTATCCTGCAACATTTTGATTCGGTAATCAAGTATGATAAATATATACAAAACCACATGGTCAATTTCCTTTAAGACCTCTAGTTTTTGTTTATTTGACCAAAGCTCTAAAGTTAAACTCTTATGTACTTGAAGAATATAAGGTATTACCTACATCTAGCTCAAATTTTGGCAAATGGTTAAAATTTTACAAAACTTGTATATATATGCAAGTCTCGAGTCTTTAAGATGATTGTAGGCTTGAAGGAGGATTGTGAGGCTATAGCATCCCAATATTTGGGAAGATTGTTTGTCATTTATATATATCAATATTGTTAATTTCACAATTCATTGCTCACCTCAAATCCTCCACCTATGACTTTCTCATATTTTATTGTACTCACTTTAACTTGAAATTTTAGCGCCAAAAGTGGAACAATTAAGAAAATTGATCAATGGGAAAATATGTGAACTACGTTAAAAAGAAAAATCCACGACCATGTGTAGCTATAAGCAACCAGCTTGTAGGAATCTCAATCAAGTTACAAAAAGAGGCATGATAAGCATTTAGCAACATAGACCTCCTAATTTTGATCAAGTGTGTTTGCACCCACCAAAGAAAGGTTTAAAATGATATTTTAGGATTGTGGATAAGAATGAATAAATTATATTTGCTAGGATTGGTCACCTTATATGGTAAAATATTCCAATGTATATGTGTGTCATTTGAAGTTGTCTATGCCATCCTCATTAGAAGGAGAATTTAATGAAGAGACATTGAGTCCCAAAGTTGATGGGGATCATCAACATGAAAGGGAAAAGGCCTACTCCTAGTTGAATTCATATATTTGTACTGATGTCATATAGGCTTCTGCAAGTGACAAAAATTTCAATTTGTATGAATTTGGTGAGTGGAAATTTATGACCCACAAGGAGTAATGGTAAACCCAAGGGTTCATAAGAATGTTGAAAGGTAGAAATATTGTTAGGTTTGTAAAGTAAGTTTTTGAATCCATGAAGACACCATCAGTAAAAAAGGTTGTGATTTATGAAAAGGTTTTAAAATCTCTTTAATCACCTATGTATAAGATATTGGTCAATTTTCTTCTATGTTCTAAATGATTCAGGAAATAATGGCTCTTAACACCTTGAACATTTAGAAACTCTTACGAACCTAAAGGGTCGTTATGACATTGACTCATATATTCTTGTAAAAACATAATGTTATTTGATGCCTCTATAATTTAGGCATAGTGTATATAAGGGCTAGTTATCAAAATACAAATTGAGAAAAAAGACTAGGAAAAGAGGAAGAGTATGTAGGAGAGAAAGCGGGGTGTAAGGAAGAAGTGCTAAGGAGGAGAGGAAATACTTTCCCCAAGCATTTGAAGGACTAGGAAAAGAGGAAGAGTATGTAGGAGAGCATGGAACACTAGGAGAGGAAGAATACAAGGGAGAACTAGGTAATATTGGGTGCTAACAGGTAAGAAGTGGCTAGAGTTGATAATGGGAAGTCTAAGCTAGCCCCAAAAAAATCCCAATATGAAGAAGGGTTAATTCAACTAGGAAATGTTTATTTTGACAACTAATGGAAAGATAAGGAAAAGAGAAGGCATAGAAGAACAAGAGGCTACCACATTTTTTTAGCCAGTGAGAGGAGAAGGGAAAGCAAGTATGGAACTAGGTATAATAGATCATAGCAAGTATGGAACTATGTATAAAAAAAATTTATTGAGTTAAAAATCATTAGGGAGGTTTGGTATTTAGAATGTGAATAGCAGAGTGAGAGTGCACCCAGGTAGAAGGATGAGAATGTATTATTTAGAGAGTTTGGAAGAGGGATAGTGCAACCATATGAGATGAGATGGATTGGATGTGTGATGTAAAAGTGAGAGAGAAAGGTATTTATGTATTATGTTTTCTTGGGTCTTAACATTATAAGTAAGAGGTATTGAAAGAGGTGATTTCATAGTTTTTTTCATCTTTATAGATTTGATAAGTATTGCAATGAGCATCTTATAAATAATTTCATTTTACCATCGATATTATAACCAAATAAAAATGGAGAAAAAGGGGTGTAAGGAAGAAAATCTAAGGAGGAGAGAAAATAATTTCCCCAAGCATTTGAAGGACTAGGAAAAGAGTAAGAGTATGTAGGAGAGCATGGAACAGTAGGAGAGGAAGAAGACAAGGGGAGAACTAGGTAATAATTGGTGCTACCATGTAAGAAGTGGCTAGAGTTGATAATGGGAAGTCTAAGCTAGCCCAAAAAAACTCCCAATAGGAGCAAGGCTTCATTCAACTAGAAAATGTTGATTTTGTCAACTAATGGAAAGATAAGTAAAAGAGAAGGCATAGAAGAACAAGGGGATACCTCATTGTTTTAGCCAGTGAGAGGAAAAGGGCAAGCAAGTATGGAACTAGGTATAATAGATCATAGCAAGTATGGAACTAGGTATAAAAAAATTATTGAGTTAAAAATCATTTGGGAGGTTTGGTATTTAGAATGAGAATAGTAGGGTGAGAGTGCACCTAGGTAGAAGGATGAGAATGTATTATTTAGAGAGTTTGTAAGAAGGATAGTGCAACCATATGAGATGAGATGAATTGGACATGTGATGTAAAAGTGAGAGAGAAAGGTATTTATATATTATGTTTTGTTGGGTCTTAACATTATAAGTAAGAGGTATTGCAAGAGGTGAGTTCATAGTTTTTTTCATATTTATAGAGTTGATAAGTATTGCAATGAGCATATCATAAAGAATTTCTTTTGAGCATTGATATTATGACCAAATAAAAATGGAGAAAAAGGGGTGTAAGGAAGAAAATCTAGGGAGGAGAGGCAATACTTTCCCCAAGAATTTGAAGAACTAGGAAAAGAGGAAGAGTATGTAGGAGAGCATGGAACACTAGGAGAGGAAGAATACAAGGGGAGAACTAGGTAATATTGGGTGCTACCAGGTATGAAGTGGCTAGAGCTGATAATGGGAAGTCTAAGCTAGCCCAAAAAAACTCCCAGTAGGAACAAGCCTTCATTCAACTAGAAAATGTTGATTTTGACAACTAATGGAAAGATAAGTAAAAGAGAAGGCATAGAAGAGCAAGGGGATACCTCATTGTTTTAGCCAGCGAGAGGATGAGGGAAAGCAAGTATGGGACTAGGTATAATAGATCATAGAAAGTATGGAACTAGGTATAAAAAAAAAATATTGAGTTAAAAATCATTGGGGAGGTTTGGTATTTAGAATGAGAATAATAGAGTGAGAGTGAACCTAGGTAGAAGGATGATAATGTATTATTTAGAGAGTTTGGAAGAGGGATAGTGAAACCATATGAGATGAGATGGACTGGACATCTGATGTAAAAGTGAGAGAGAAAGGTATTTATGTATTATGTTTTGTTGTGTCTTGACATTATAAGTAAGAGGTATTGCAAGAGGTGAGTTCATAGTTTTTGTTTTCTTTATAGATTTTATAAGTATTGCATTGAGAATCTTATAAAGAATTTCATTTGAGCATTGATATTATGACCAAATAAAAATGGATAAAAAGGGGTGTAAGGAAGAAAATCTAAGGAGGAGAGGCAATACTTTCCCCAAGCATTTGAAGGACTAGGAAAAGAGGAAGAGTATGTAGGATAGCATGGGACATTATGAGAGGAAGAAGACAAGGGGAGAACGAGGTAATATTGGTTGCTACCAGGTAAGAAGTGGCTAGAGTTAATAATGGGAAGTCTAAGCTAGCCCAAAACAACTCCCAATAGGAACAATGGAAATCTTATTAAACATTTCATTGTTATTCATATTATATGTTCAAGAGTAAATTAGAGTAATCAAGGGGATATACACAGCATTCAAGAATCTCTTGAAAAATCCCTATGAAAAGGGTGACTTCACAATGTTTATTAATGAGAAGATGAGTTCCGTCCTATTGTACAAAGCCCCAATGATAAGTACATGGGTGATAGCTTCATGCATTGTTTAATAGAAACTAGGATTTGGACTAGGGATAGAAATAAGGTTAGGATTATGGAAATGAATGAAGTGAGGGATCTTTTCTATTTTATTTTCCACAATGAGGATATGGATAAATACTTTGTATATGGGTGTTCTGTAAAATATCTACATATTCATGAGGATTGTGAACTTTTACTAATATAAATCCTACTTTTAAAAACACGCCAAAACCCTTACCTTTTCATTGTTCTTTTGCCAGATCCATTAGCCCATACAACTTGATAAGAGTTGTCCACGAGATGCATTTTCATCACCAAGACCTGCATGAATCATAAAAGATAATTTTTTTATATGAGTAAATAATTAATAAGAAAATAAGCATGCATTTAGTTCTGTAAAATACTCTAGAAACAAATTAAGTTGTCGCATACCTTAATGAGATTCTCTTCATTTCAAGAATAGGTTATTCTCTACTGAACAGGTCCAACCACGTGAAGGTGGAAGCTCATATGGCCCCTCCCCCCCCCTCACATCGCTCTCAAGTCCCCATACCCAACAAATGATTTTCTTTATATAGAAAACATATAGACATTAAAGAATAAATTCGATAGTCATCAAAACATATGAACATATAAACATCGATAAAGATCCAAAAATAGGTCATGAAATTATACATCTAATTTTTCTTTGATTTATGTTTCTTTACATTCATAAAACTGACAATCGAGATATCATCATCATCCAAGGACATTGTATTTTGTGTGCCCTGTCCTTCTATTGTTTGTGTGTGCTCATGTACCATACTTCTGGTACGTTGCTAAGAAGGGTTAGTTGGCATCTGTTTAGGGCCTTGAACTGGAACAACGAAAATGATCATATCGATATGTTGAAATATAATTGAAATAACTAATTCATTCTTTTGATTAACATTACACTATTTATCTTTACCTATCTTTGTAGCTGGGATAGTTGGTGCGTTAATTTCCTATCCACTTGGTTGTTCTTTCATTTCACCCTCTTGAGCTACATGCTCTTCAATTTTGAGAAGATAATATATAAGTATAAGTCAAGAAATAAATATCTACAATTATAATGAATATTTCTAATTCTGAAGCATACATACTGGAATGGGTACTCTTCTCTACACTATCACTGGACATGTGGACCCTTGTATGACATGGTGTTTGTTGAATACCGCTTGATTCACTATTGCGGTAGCACTGTTGCTTGAAAATAAACATAAATACTTAGCTAAGTGTGATATAATAAAACATGAATGGAATTTACAAGCATGCTAATGTGGTTTCCTTATTCATTTGATTTACCTGCGTGGCTGGGGAGATAGGAGTCTGGCCCAAGCTTTTTCTATATTCAATCACACTTTTAAAACCATACTTGTAACCAAGCTTTAGGTTCTCCTTGGTGGCATCAATGTCAAAAATATTTAACTGCAATCCATAAAACCATTAAAAATACCAATAACAAAAACATATATTTGTTTGCTACTATTAAATAAATATTAACCACAGTTAATCATTTAAATCTTACTATTCGGGATTTGATTTTTTTGTAGCCACCCTAGCCTAGTTTATGATGGTCATGTTTTTCCACTTTGGCCTTTGTTGCTTTGGATGTGTCTGGTAGCCTACATATGGAATTTTTGAAAAAAAATAGATATCATAATTGTTACTTAAAAAAGGAAAGAAAAACATAAATGCTCATATTTCACTGATAATATAACATGTGTTGTACCTTGCTTGACCAGCTCATGGTTGTCATCCTTATTTTTTAAACAAGTTATCCTTTGCATCCTCTATTAGTGCCTTCCACTCTTTCTCAGGAACCAGGGGAGGGCATTGGTGCTTGAGTTCTATTTGCAATTTATCCCTATACTGGACCCTGGTGTATTTTAAATTCTCGCCATACAACTTTGTAACCACTTTCTTGTTGAAAGTGTTTCCGAACAAGTTTACCATGTGATCTATTAAATCATCTTTCTTTTTTCTATCTTGGCCATTCCACCGTGTGAAAATGGTTGGGCCAAACAACTCCAATGCTTTGTCATGTAAGTTTCTATACAAAACATTGTTTCCTGCAATAACGTGTTATCCATTAATCAATTAATAATCTCAACAAATGTCCATTTCAATTTCATGAAAAAAATGAATCAATTAATGGGACAATTACCTACACTCTTCTGAATCTCTATCGGAACACATGCATCATCCACCAGAAAGGTGACATCTAGTGATCCGATGCTTTTAATTCATTCCGCTCCATGTAGAATAGGATCTTATGCACCTACACTATGTTCCTCTCTGGAGTCATCATGTGGAGTCCCAGGATACGGCTCATCATGCTCCGGCATGTCATGTTGGTCAAAATCGCCCCTTTCATCAATGTATTCTAGGGGAACCTCAGGAGGCTCAAAAATCCTCACTTGCACTTTGCTATGTCGATCTTTTTTTTTCATTGGACCCTCACTTCTACCTATAGCAGTTGCAGGATCGACAGGTTCACCACGCATGGGGTTTAAAAACTCCTAGAAATAAAAAAAAAATTCTTTATCAGATCATATACAAAATATAAAACTAAAAACGGATATGAAATTGTCATATCTAATAAAAATATGTAAATATGCCACCTACCCCAAAATTAGTTATTATAGTTTGTAGCTCTACAATTCTTTCCCTGCCCTCCTGTGTTAGGGGTCTTTTGGTAATCAAACCTAGATATTCCATGTTAGCCTTCTTCAAGGCCTTTGTTACAGTTGTCATTGGGTTTGTCGAATAATATATTTCGTCCTCATCAATATCCTCTGTGGGAGATTGGAAAGATGTTGACACAATAAATCAATCAACAAAAGTTATGAAATTCACCTCTAACATTAAAAAAATGAAATATTGCAGTAATATTAGAAAAAAAATAACAAAATTTCAGAAATTTAGTTGTTGTAGTCATAAGTTATTACTGTATTTAACATTTACCTAGTGAGGCACTGCGGGTGCTTTTCCATGATCACCCTGGAGAGATGTAGCGGGTGAAACTTGGACACGGTCACCCTAGACAAAATTTGACACAATAAATCAATTAACAAAAGTTATGAAATTCACCTATAACATTTAAAAAATGAAATATTGGAGTAATATAAAAAAAAATTATAATAAAATTTCATAAATTTAGTTGTTGTAGTCATAAGTTGTTAATGTATTTAACATTTACCTGGTGAGGCACTGCGGGTGCCTTTCCATGATCACCCTGGAGAGATGTAGCGGGTGAAACTCGAACACAGTCACCCTAGACAGAATTTGACACAAAAAATCAATCAACAAAAGTTATGAAATTCACTTGTAACATTTAAAAAATGAAATATTGGAGTAATATCAGAAAAAAAATAATGAAATTTCAAAAATTTAGTTGTTGTAGTCATAAGTTGTTACTGTATTTAACATTTACCTGCTGACGCATAGTGGGTGCCTTTCCACTGTCACCCTGGATAGATGTAGCGGGTGATTTTTAACCATGGTCACCCTGGACAAATGTTGGCACAATAAATCAATCAATAAAAGTTATGAAATTCACCTATAACATTAAGAAAATGAAATATTGCAGTAATAACAGAAAAAAAAAATAATGAAATTTTTAAAATTTAGTTGTTGTAGTCACAAGGTTTTAGTGTATTTAACATTTACCTGCTGAGGTGAAGTGGGTGCCTTTCCATGGTCACCCTCTCCATCTATTCGATTTAAGTTGTAATCGATCAACAACTCTTCACCTGGAACTATTGTTTTTGTTGCACATACAAATATATGATTTCCTTCGTGTGCCTCAAATATGAAATTCCGTTTCTTAGTTGTTTCCACTGCTTGTGTACTATTTATAAAGCTCGCAATGTTTCTAGTAGATTTTTTCCTTCCATCAATATACATAGTTTCCTGTTTATTTTGATTGTTATCTAGTAGTTGTATATAATTTGCGGCAACTTTGTATCTCCACATACTTTGCATATATCGGACCAACATCAACCAGTGATTGTATTTGTATAATGGTCTGACATACTCCATCAATTCAGTTACAGTGCCATAACCAACCTTTATGCCATCCATGGAAAATAACCCCAATCCATGTAAGGACGAAGGAGCAATGCGATACATCCTCCCACTGATGAAGAAATCTGTGTCCACTTCAGGTAGCTCCTTAGGTGCCCATCGTTGCACTAGATGTTTATACCTCAAGGGAAACTCAATGTCACCTCTGCTCTCAACATCATAATTACACGACCCTCCGTTGGAAATAAAAAATTGCATGCAGGTACGAAATCATTTCCTTACCTTTTCCAACCTAGTTGATCTAGAACCGGTAGATCTACTACAACACGTCTCACTTTAAACCTCTCTTACTATATCTTGATCATCACTCAAGGAATATAGATCTAACAAATACCTATTTGGTGGTACGTACACTCGTTAAAAAAAAAAGATAAGTTATCGTGCCAATATACATTTTTGGTACCAACACAGTTGCATATAGTTGCATTTAGTTGCATAAATTTGAAATTGCCAGACCTATCCGTCATATAGTTGCATAAAGTTGAAATCGCCACACCTAGTTGCATAAGTTGCATATAGTTGCATAAGTTGCAATAAAGTTGTGTAAAGTTTCATAAGTTCCATAAAGTTGCTTAATTTGCATAAGTTGTATGTTGCATAGTTGCATACGAAATTGTTGCAATATAGTTTCATATAGTTGCATTATAGTTACATAAGTTGCATATAGTTGCATAAGTTGCAATATAGGTGCATAAGTTGCAATATAGTACCAACACAGTTGCATATAGTTGAATTTAGTTGCATAAAGTTGAAATTGCCACACCTATCCGTCATATAGTTGCATAGTTGCATAAGTTGCATAAGTTGCATAAAGTTGCATAAAGTTGCATAAGGTTGCATAAGTTCCATAAAGTTGCTTGAGTTGCATAAGTTGCATGTTGCATAGTTGCATATAGTTGATCTAGAACCGGTAGATCTAGTACAACACGTCTCACTTTCAACCTCTCTTACTATATCTTGATCATCACTCGAGGAATATAGATCTGACAGATACCTATTTGGTGGTACCTACACTCGTTAAAACAAGAAGATAAGTTATCATGCCAATATACATTTTTGGTACCAACACAGTTGCATATAGTTTCATTTAGTTTCATAAAGTTGAAATTGCCACACCTATCCATCATATAGTTGCATAAAGTTGAAATTGCCACACCTAGTTGCATATAGTTGCAATATAGTTGCATAAGTTGCAATATAATTGCATAAGTTGCAATAAAGTTGCGTAAAGTTGCATAAGTTGCATATTTTCATAAGTTGCATAGTTGCATAAGTTGCATAGTTGCATATATTTGCATATTTTCATATAGTTGCATACGAAATTGTTGCAATATAGTTGCATATAGTTGCAATATAGCTGCATATAGTTGCATAAGTTGCATATAGTTGCATATAGTTACATAAGTTTCAATGTAGTACCAACATAGTTTCATTTAGTTGCATAAAGTTGAAATTGTCACACCTATCCATCATATAGTTGCATATAGTTGCATAGTGATGCAGGAGCATCGCTCACTCAATCAAGCGAGCCAACACATCAAGAGGAAATAGCTGGACAACACCAGAGCATATTTTGAAATACTTGGGAGTTGTTGCGCCATCCTTTAAATGAAGTCATTCATAAAGAAGTGCACTTGTATTGTAAAGGGGACCTTGAGCCTTTAATCTCTCGTCCTTAGTAGATAGGAAGGCATTTATTAGATTTAATATAGGTAGACAGGATATTTAATTCTAGATTTGATAGTTTAGAATTGTGAGGGAAAACGGATATAGACACCCTCCTTTGTATCATTGTAACATTAGTAGCATTCAGGAGCAAGAGAAGAGAAGAGCAAGCAGAGAAATTGTATGTAGAACCCCATGTACAGATTTGAATTAATAGAAAGGAGTCTGTGATTCAATTTCATGGCTAGTTTCATTTCTCTGTGTATGTTGTCTATGTGCTCATGAATGTTTGCTTCTTGTATACATTTGCTTTTATACGTTGTGTATGTGATTTCATGGTTAAATTGAGGTCTGTGAGAACCAGGAGTTAGCTTCAATTGTTTCTCTATTCTGAGCCAAGAGATTCCTGCAAGGAGTGCAGTGGAATTTGTCTGCAAGGAGTACGTAACTGCAGGGTTCAGATAGAGGTGACTTTTGTTCTAAGTTCTTGGAAGTGCAGATTTGGCACTGGAGCCGTGCATGACGTGCACAGGCTGGACAAAGAATCAGAGTTGTGATTCTGAGCGAAAGGGAATTAAGACTGCTTCTACAGGTGAGCACGCAGAGTCGAGGAAGCTTCAACACTTAGTTGTGTTCAAAGAGTTGCCGCAAGGAGTGCGTGCAACAAGTCTTCATAAAGACTTGTGAAGCGAAGAAAAGCTCAGGAGGAATAGGCCTACAGTTCACTGGAGGAGAATTGCATGAGTGTTGTAGAACGCTCGAGAGAAGCACCATAGGTTGGTGAGTGGTTGGACAAAGTTTCGCAGAGGGAGCACTCGATTCATCCCATAAGAAATATCAACAGAGAGATGGACGGTTGAAATCTCCTAGAGAGATTCCACGAAAAACTGAGGACCGTTAGATCTTGCAAAGTTGCAAGGAGTTTAAGGCGTGAACATTCATAGGCTTGAAGCTGAGGAGGGAGTAGAGCCATGGATCTGGAGTACTAGAACCATCCGATCCACACGTGACATCGCATATCGGTGATTCGCAAGGTGAAGTACCAAGGGTTTGCAGTGAGAGTGGCGATATCGTGATACGCGATATCCCGATAGGATCGGAGCCGTTGGAAGTGTGGGACGCATGTCAAGAGATCCCGAGGAGTCGGGAATCAGAGAATCGGGGTTCTCAATAGCAGAGAACACTTACCTGTTGGATTTGCGATCCGTGATATCTCGACGGTGATGTGGCAGTGTGGGACCAGAGGTGTTGGTGGAGTACAGGTGGCATCATATCGGGGATTGGGGAACGATAAGTCTCGAGTCCATCGATACCAGGAATCGTGATCCTGCGATTTTCGAAGTCTCGATAGAAGGATAAGAGGTGGAGGGGTCCAACCCACACGTGTATCGGAGAATCGGCCCATCGGGGGTCGGAGTTTTGAAATTCAAACTGTTGACGTCGCGAGTAACGATTTACCGAGAGGGGAAAGCTCCGAAGGAAAGGGTGAAAGTCAACGATTGACCCATATCGGGGTCGGGGATTCATGAGACATAAGGCACGCGAGCATAGAATTCGCGATATCGCGAATTTCGATTTTCGGACTGTTAAGGGAGATCATTGGAGAGTGTTGTGGGTGAAGAATTCCCGACGGGGAATTAGAGGAGCATTTACGCTCTTCAGGCCAAAACCTTAGAGAAGGTCCTGGTGCGAGCGATCGTTCTCCGGGGAGTGGGGAAGGTTGCGCCAGAGTGGTATCAGAGCAGGATAAGTTCTCTGTTCTCTGTAGCACAGAAGGAGAAAGAGGAATTCATCATGCTGCCCAGAAGGGAGAGACAATCACCCGACCCAGAAGATAGGGAGGTGCGAAGAAGAGGTAGGCCGGCAGGGAATCCGGAAATGGAGCGGAAGATGAGAGATCTCCGAGCAAGGCTTGAGGAGATGGAGACTGCACAAAGACGTGGAGTTGGTACAGGGGATCTTTGTGATTCTGAAGTTGAAGAGGAGGTCGGACATGAAGAAGAAGTCACAACAGAGGACACATCAACAGAGTGATTAATTAAATCTATCGCCAGGATGAGTTCGAAGACAAAAATGGATATTCCAGCGTATGAAGGAAGCCTGGATGCAGAAGAGTTGTTGGACTGGATCCGAGCTCTTGACACCTACTTCGACTATGAAGATATCGAAGAGGATAAAAAGGTAAGACATGCTGTTACCAAGTTGAAGGGACACACAACATTGTGGTGGGACGAGCTATAGGCAGATAGATGTTCCAAGGGAAAACAAAAGATTAAAAGCTGGGATCAGATGATCGCGAAGATGAAAGAGAAGTTCATCCCAAGGGATTACCAGATCACACTGTTCAGGCGAATGCAGAACCTGAGACAGAAGCTGATGACGGTGAAAGAGTACACCGAGGAATTATACAAGCTCAATATCTGAGAAGGTCATCGAGAGAGCGATGATGAGAAGGTTGCAAGATATCTGAATGGATTGAGGTACAACATTCAGGATGAATTAAGCATGCTAACCATCACGACGGTGGAAGATGCTTACCCATTGGCTCTGAAAGCCGAAGAGAAGTTGAGCCAAAAGTAAGGACAGCGAGGGCGAGACAGAAGTCAGCCCAGAGGCAAGGCAGTTGCCGATGAAATAATTCAGAAGCCCAAGGAGGAATGGAAGAAACCTCAAGGTAAGACTGAAAGAGGAGGAACCTCACAGCGAGGATAGCAATATGCTGAGCCGAGGAGATAGCATACAGAACAGGGTGGAGGATATGCCGACGCAAACACTTTTCCTTGTACCAGAGGAAGAGGAAGAGGCAGAGGAGGAATCATCACATGTTTTACATGTGGAAAGAATGGGCACAAGTCATTCGAGTGTCCAGAGAAGAAGAAATATGTAGGAGAATCTCACATCACTGAGGCGCGAAGGCATGATGTTGAGTCAGAAGATGCAGACAGCGGAAGATCGCTTGGGATGCATAAAGTCCTTTTGACACCTGAGAAGGAGGTGGAAAGCTCAGTACAGAGGAGAAGACTGTTCAAAACAGCTTGCACAGCCAGGGACAAGAAATGCAAGGTCATTGTGGACAGCGGAAGCACCGACAATCTCATTTCGATCGAGATGGTGGAAAAGTTGGAGCTAGAGACGACTGATCACCCGAGTCCATACAAGGTCTCATGGCTACAAAAGGGACATCAGGTGAGTGTCACTAAACAATGTTTAGTTGAATTTAAAATTGGGGGATATAATGATAAGGTCCAATGTGATGTCATTCCCATGGATGTATGTCATGTATTGCTGGGTAGACCATGGAAATATGACCAAAATGTGGTTCATGACGGGAGGATGAACACATATACTTTAGAGAAGGATGGGAGGACACACAGACTGCTTCCGATAAAGGATAAATAAGTGAAGCCGGAAGTAAGTAACACCATACTTCTCATGAGTGGGAAGGAGCTTCTCACAGAGATGGAGAAGAAGGAAGATCCACAATTCTTTGTGGTCAGGAAACCGAGAATTGTCCTGACTAGCACAAGAGTGGATGACTTACCTATTGAAATTCAGGAACTGTTGGAGGAGTTCGCTGATATCATCATGGATGAACTACCTCGTTCGTTGCCACCGATGAGGAGTGTGAGTCATCACATCGACCGCATACCAGGAGCAAGTTTACCGAACAAGGCTGTGTACAGGTTGATGCCGCGAGAGAACGAGGAGGTCAAGAACTAGGTCCAGGAATTATTGGATAAAGGACTGGTCAGAGAGAGTCTAAGTCCGTGTGTTGTTCTGACAGTGCTAATTCCAAAGAAGGATGGAGGCTGGAGGATGTGTACAGATTCCAGAGCGATCAACAAAATTACCATCAGGTACAAATTTCCACTGCCGAGAATGGATGATCTGATGGATTGCCTGAGTGGGGCAAATTTCTTTTCAAATATTGATCTTAAGAGCGGATATCATCAGATTCGCATGGGAGAAGGTGATGAATGGAAGACAGTGTTCAAGACAAATGAAGGTTTGTATGAATGGTTAGTCATGCCGTTTGGTTTGACAAACGCACCAAGAACATTCATGAGACTGATGAATGAAGTCCTGAGGGAATTCATCGGTAAATTTGTAGTCGTATATCTGGATGATATATTGATCTACAGTAAGACAAAGGCTGAACATTTGAAACATTTGACCATTGTGATGAGAAAACTACAGCAGGAGAAGCTGTTGATAAACATGAAGAATTCTTCCTTCATGAAGACAGAGCTCATTTATTTGGGTTTTGTCATATCAGCAAATGATTTGAAGATGGATCCAGAAAAGGTGGAAGTAATTAAGAATTGGCCATCACCCATAAATGTTTTTGAGGTGAGGAGTTTCCATGGACTGGCTAGTTTCTACAGGAAATTCATTAGGAATTTTAGTGGAATTAGCAGAGCGATGATGGAAACAGTGAAGAAGCGACACAAGTCTTTTCATTGGACAGTCGAGGCTGAGAAAAGCTTCAATCTATTGAAGCGAAAGATCACAAAGCAACCAGTGTTGGTGTTGCCTGATTTTCAAAAGACATTTCAGGTGAAATGTGATGCCAGCGAATATGCTATAGGAGTGGTCTTGAGTCAAGAGGACAGACCAGTTGCATATTTCAGCGAGAAACTGGATGAAGCAAAGATGAAATACTCCACGTATGATAAGGAATTTTATGCCATCATTCAGGCATTAAAGAAGTGGAGGAATTACTTGATCCTGAAAGAGTTTGTGTTGTACAGTGACAATCATGCATTGCAGTTTGTGAGTCAACAAGAGAAGTCGAATCAGAAGCATGCAAAATGGGTGGAGTACATGCAAAATTTCATATTTGTGATAAAACATATTTCAGGAACTGCTAACAAAGTGGTTGATGCTTTGAGTAGGAAATGTTTGTTGTTGCAGGAATTCCGAGTCAAGACATTGGGTTTTGAAAATCTGAAGGACATGTATGTAGGAGATGCAGATTTTGGGGAAGCATATGAAGTAGCTGAGAATCCCGTTCTTAGGGATCGGAGTCCATGGATAGATTTCATGATCCAGGAGGGATTGTTGTTCAAAGGAAACCAGTTATGCATTCCGAATTGCTCCATGAGGGAGAACCTACTAAAGGAGAAACACAACAGAGGATTAGCAGGGCATTTTTTCCACGACAAAACATTCGCAAAGCTGAGTGAATCATATTTTTGGCCAGGCATGCGAGCATATGTCAAGAGGTTTGTTGACAGGTGTCGAATTTGTCAACATTCGAAGGGACGGAAGCAAAATGCTGGTTTTTACCAGCCATTACCCATACCCGAGAGGCCATGGGAAGCAATAAGAATGGATTTTGTATTGGGTTTGCCGAGGACGCAGAGAGGGGTTGATTCCATCTTTGTGGTGGTGGACAGGTTTTCTAAGATGGCACATTTTATTCCGTGTCAGAAGACCAGCGATGCGACGCACATCGCAAACTTGTTTTTCAAAGAGATTGTCAGACTTCATGGATTACCGAGAAGCATAGTCTTGGACAGGGACATGAAATTCATAGGCCATTTTTGGAGGATGCTATGGAAGAAGCAAGGAACTAATCTGGCGTTTAGTTCAGCATATCATCCACAGACGGATGGGCAGACCGAGGTGGTCAACAGATGTCTTGGAGACTTGCTGAGAAGCTTGGTGACAGAGCACCATAGCAGCTGGGACAATGTGTTGCCGCAGGCAGAGTTTGCATACAACGATTCGGTGAATCGGAGTACAGGAAAAAGTCCATTTCAGATTGTGTATGGGACACAACCAAGGGGAGTTTATGAACTCAAGGAGTTAGACCAGGTTGCAACTAGTAGTGCTAGTGCTGAAGAGTTCGCTGAAGCGATGAGAGAACTTCACAGTAAGGTGAAGCAGCGATTGCAAGACTCAAATCAAGAGTACAAGCGCAGAGTCGATCAGTGGAAGAGACAACTTCAGTTTGAAGTTGGTGATTTGGTTCTAGCACACTTAAGGAAAGAAAGGATCTCAAGGGGAACATACAACAAGTTGAAGATGAAGAAAATCAGGCCGTCCAGAGTCCTGAAGAAGTTCGGAGAAAATGCTTATGAAATCGAGTTGTCGGATGGCATCGGAATATCTCTGATATTCAACATAGCATATTTATACCCATACATAACTAGAGAAATAGAGACTGGAACTGAGGAACCAGTGATCCAGTGGTAGAAGCAATTACCAGTTGCAGAGAAATCGAAGATAGAGTGCATACTGGATAAGCGAGTGGGGAAGAAGACCAGACGAAAGTAGTATTTTGAATACCTGGTGAAATGGAAAAATCACCCAGTGGAGTATGCTAGCTGGGAGATTGAAGCAATCATACAGAAGCATGGACAGACTGTGCAGGAGCTCATGGACAGGAGCCCATGAAAATTTTCGAGCCGAGGAGTATGATGCAGGAGCATCGCTCACTCAATCAAGCGAGCCAGCAAATCGAGAGGAAACAACTGGACAACACCAGAGCATATTTTGAAATACTTGGGAGTTGTTGCGCCGTCCTTTAAATGAAGTGATTCATAAAGAAGCGCACTTGTATTGTAAAGGGGACCTTGAGCCTTTAAGCTCTCGTCCTTAGTAGATAGGAAGGCATTTATTAGATTTAATATAGGTAGACAGGATATTTAATTCTAGATTTGATAGTTTAGAATTGTGAGGGAAAATGGATATAGACACCCTCCTTTGTATCAATGTAACATTAGTAGCATTCAGGAGCAAGAGAAGAGAAGAGCAAGCAGAGAAATTGTATGTAGAACCCCATGTACAGATTTGAATTAATAGAAAGGAGTCTGTGATTCAATTTCATGGCTGGTTTCATTTCTCTGTGTATGTTGTCTATGTGCTCATGAATGTTTGCTTCTTGTATACATTTTATTTTATACCCTGTGTATGTGATTTCATGGTTAAATTGAGGTCTGTGAGAACCAGGAGTTAGTTTCAATTGTTTCTCTATTCTGAGCCAAGAGATTCCTGCAAGGAGTGCAGTGGAATTTGTCCGCAAGGAGTGCATAACTGCAGGGTTCAGATAGAGGTGACTTTTGTTCTAAGTTATTGGAAGTGCAGATTTGGCACTGGAGCCATGCAAGATGTGCGCAGGATGGACAAAGACTCAGAGTTGCGATTCTGAGCGAAAGGGAATTAAGACTGCTGCTACAGGTGAGCGCGCAGAGTCAAGGAAGCT
Organism: Picea engelmannii; assembly: GCA_009831015.1. Lineage (NCBI taxonomy): Eukaryota > Viridiplantae > Streptophyta > Pinopsida > Pinales > Pinaceae > Picea > Picea engelmannii. The sequence continues at coordinate 1,417,408 of ML780780.1, forward strand.
TCAACACTTAGTTGTGTTCAAAGAGTTTCTGCAAGGAGTGCCTGCAACAAGTATTCATAAAGACTTGTGAAGCGAAGAAAAGATCAGGAGGAATAGGCCTACAGTTCACTGGAGGAGAATTGCAGGAGTGTTGTAGAACGCCCGAGAGAAGCACCACAGGTTGGCGAGTGGTTGGACAAATTTTCGCAGAGGGAGCGCTCGATTCATCCCGTAAGAAATATCAACGGAGAGATGGATGGTTGAAATCTCCTATAGAGATTCCACGAAAAACCGAGGACCGTTAGATCTTGCAAAGTTGCAAGGAGTTTAAGGCATGAACATTCATAGGCTTGAAGCTGAGGAGGGAGTAGAGCCGTGGATCTGGAGTACTGGAACCATCCGATCCACATGTGACATGGCATATCGGTGATTCGGAAGGTGAAGTACCAAGGGTTTGTAGCGAGAGTGGCGATATCACGATCCGCGATATCCCGATAGGATCGGAGCCGTTGGAAGTGTGGGACGCGTGTCAAGAGATCCCGAGGAGTCGGGAATCGGAGAATCGGGGTTCTCAACAACAGAGAACACTTACCTATTGGATTCGCGATCCGCGATATCCCAATGGTGACGTGGCAGTGTGGGACCACAGGTGCTAGTGGAGTATAGGTGGCGTCATATCGGGGATTGGGGAACGATAAGTCTTGAGTCCATCGATACCAGGAATCACGATCCTGCGATTTTCAAAGTCTCGATAGAAGGATAAGAGGTAGAGGGGTCCATCCCACACGTGTATTGGAGAATCGGCCCATCGGGGGTCGGAGTTTTGAAATTCAAACTGTTGACGTCGCGAGTAATGATTTACCGAGAGGGGAAAGCTCCGACGGAAAGGGTGAAAGTCAACGATTGACCCATATCGGGGTTCGAGGATTCGTGAGACATAAGGCACGCGAGCATAGAATTCGCGATATCGCGAATACCGATTTTCCGACTATTAAGGGAGATCATTGGAGAGTGTTGTGGGTGAAGAATTCTCGACGGGGAATTAGAGGAGCATTTACACTCTTCGGGCCAAAACCTTAGAGAAGGTCCTGGTGCGATCGATCGTTCTCCGGGGAGTGGGGAAGGTTGCGCCACATAGTTGCATATGTTGCATTGTTGTGTAAAGTTTCATAAAGTTGTGTAAAGTTGCATAAGTTTCATAAAGTTGCTGAAGTTGCATAAGTTGCATGTTTCATAGTTGCATATAGTTGCATACAAAATTGTTGCAATATAGTTGCATAAGTTGCAATATAGTTCCATATAGTTGCATTTGACCACTCACCAATATTTGAGAATATAGTTGCAATATAGTTGCATTTGACCGCTAACCAATATTTGAGAATATAGTTGCAATATAGTTGCATAAGTTGCAATATAGTTCCATTTAGTTGCATAAAGTTGAACTTGCCACACTTATCCATCATATAGTTGCAATATAGTTGCATTTGGAACCATTAGTACGTTTTCATAATAAGAATAGGTCTCAAGGTGTGTACCATGACTAGAGATGAAAAAAAGAGCCTTAGGTCCTAAACATATTTTCTTTAGCTCATTGGCCATTTCCAAGGCCTCAAACCACCACATTTATCATATTTAATAGACTATGGTTCTTGGCTGGGATATGGGTGTCATTCACAATTTTTTCACACCATGTATGGAACTTAGGTCTTGTCCATGGTCAAGGAAAGAAGGATTACCAAGTTGCATTGTTGCATAAAGTTGCATGTTGCATAAAGTTTCATGTTGCATAAAGTTACAAGTCCAAGTGTTGAAATCATGGCCTTCCTATTAAGTTTTGAAAAAGTTCATACGAAGCCCAATCTTTTGAAATGGCTCAATTCCCCCATACCGAAGTGGCCCATTATCCTTGTTTTAGAATGCTCAGGGGGATTATGTTCAAAGTATTGTTATTAGATAAAGTTTAAAAAGTGGTAGGATGGATTGAAGTTCAAAAAAGTGTCGATGGCCTAAAGTTTTAAAATTGCTCGATGAGCAATGTTTTGGAATGGCTCAAGGGGCTTAAATTAAAAAATAGATCGATACTCCAAAATCACCTGAAGTTTAGAAGTGGGCCAAAGTTGGAGAAATTCTTAAAATTTTGTAATGGCCCAAAGTTCAAGAATGGGTTGAAGTTAAATTTGGCCCTAATGTTCAAACATGGTCCAAATATTGCAAGAGGCCTAATGACCTTGTCCATAAATCCCTTGAAGTTTATAAGAGGGCCAATGGCACAAAGTTTGAATTGCATGATGGGTGATGTTTTAGAGTTTCCAATGGAGTTAAGTTCGAAGTATGGATGTTGGAAAAATTTTAAAAAGTGGCCAATGACCGATGAAATACATGGAAATAGTCCTGATGGCCTTAATTTTGAACAATGGTTGAAGTCTCAAAAGGGGTGGAAGTTTCAAATCAACTTAGTCTTTGGAAAGGGGCCAAAATTCAAAATTAACTGAAAGTTTTGATTGGTCGTGAATTTGAAATGTTGGTCAATGATGAAAAAGAGCCTAATGACTTGGTTTGAATAGGTTGGATGGTCGAAGTTGGAAGGAGGCTCAATGAGCAATGTTTGAAGGAAGGTCTAATAGTGACGAAGAGGGACGATATTTTAAAAGGTGGTTGATGCTAGAAAGATGTCTTACCAATAGGGTCTATGACATGAAATGAATGAGAATAACCTTAGATCAAAGGTGGATCAAGGAATGAGAATATGATTTTCTTTGAAATAAATCAATTCTTTCATGTGAGAGAGGCCTTCGACCAATGTAGATGAATAAATGTTTGCACATAGAAAAAAATATATCGTAACCAAAACCTTATTTTGGGCATAACTTGAGCATACAAACTCAGATGGAGTTGAAATTTCACATGGAATTTTGTATCAAAGTTGTCTATGAAAATTTCCTTGAGCTCAAGTTTGTGTATTTGGCACTGAATTCCTAAAAATTGACACAATGCAGTTTTCAGATGACAATATTGTACTTTCTGCCAACAATTCCATTCATGATGAAATCTAGACAAGGACTATCGATGAACACAAGAAATCCCATAAAATCATTTGGATAAATTCCAAGGGATTCTTAGTGAAATAGACAAAATGGGGCCAAAATCACTATTTTGTGACACTTTTTGACATTTTTAGAATTTGTATTTGAAGGAAAGGGACCTCAAACTACAAATCAGGAAAATTTATCCAAGAAAACATTTCATCTCCTTAGTAATTTGGATAACTTTGTCCAAGTGAAAATTTCTTGAATCTTTGTAGTTTGAAATATATGGATTTTCACAATATTTTATGGAAATGGACAAAGTGCCAAATGAGGCAGTTTCTTGTCTTGAAAAGGATGAATAAGTTGTCTGGAACAACAAATTACCGAGACAAAGGTTGTTGAAAATTCACATATAAGAATGTCATTAACAACTAATACAAAAAAAAAATCTAGTTATCCCAATTTTCATCCACTCATGATGGAATATGGTCTATGGTGTTCAATTGCACCGACAAATTAAAGCACAAAAAATGCATGAGTTGTTTAAATTCTAGGTGATGGAACTTTCAAATACAAACTCAGAATGGGACGAGAGTATAGGCATTGGAAATCTATTTTAGAGGAGAAAATAAAAATATTCATAATTGGGAAATGTATTTGTGTTTAGTAATCCTGAAACAATTACATAACAGAGGCTTCGAGCTTGATTTAACAAGGAAAATTGTTCATGTGGGTGAACCCTAAAGTATCTTAAACTTGGAGAAATATGTATATGATGAAAAATGAGAATACTAGATGCAAAAATTATAAGGTGTGATTGCTTATCTTCCATGATGATGCTTTCATTATGATGTGGAGGCACAATTGGCTCAGTAAGAGCATGGTAGTTTAAGGTTCTTGTCAACTAGTAAGTTAAATGTTTGATTGAGGATGGCTAGGTATACTTGGCATATTTCAATTGATGGTAAATCATGACAAGGGAAAAGGATTGAGGTTGTTGGTGCCCTTAGTATAAAATGCATTCAATGCATTTGTCTCCAACTAATTCATAGGAAGAATATTTGCAATTTGGAATCTTTCTTCTTTAGCTAATTCATTGAACACCATAGAAGACTTCCTCAAATTAATATCCATACTTGTAACTTTACAATATATTCCCAAAATCTCCTTAATTCTTATAATTTCCCTTAAATATCCATGTTCGGAAGTCATTATGTCATATACAAAGAGTATATGTGAAATGACCAACGAATTATAATTGTTTATTCCCTTTACTAACCTTGTTCTCCTAGCATCTTTGATCACAATACCTAATCATTTGGCTACTAATAAAAAGAGAAAAGAAGATAAAGGGCATTGTTATATGCGTTTTCAAGGTCCAACTTCATGACAACAATAGGTGGTTTCTAGGTTTTATTTGTGTGCAGTCCTTCTTGGGTTGATCCCACTACATCATGGATTTGTCTATTGTATAAAAAACCAAAATGTTCTTCATACTAATTTAATACCAAGGCTCCTTCGAAGGAGTTTAATACCAAGGCTTTCCATATTTCACCAATATTTCCATCTCTAATAAGCCTAGTTAATAATTTTATACACCTTTCCTAATTCTATAGACCTGACTTCAATATCAATACCTACATTTAAGAAATTGGAGGAAATTGCAACTAGATTGACATTCCACCTTAAGACCAACCCTCCTAAAAGTTCTTCAAAATCCACCAATTTTTTTTTTTCATTCTTTTAAAAAGGAAGACAAAAATTCTGCAGCTTTAGAGCCAACACACACAATTGCTTGGAGAAGAAAGACATCTAGTTTGTAAATTGCACACACTATTTTTAAGGCTTATTTTTGGGCACCCATGACCCCTCCAGAAACAACTCCCAATAGGAACAATGGACCCTACATTGTGTTAGAATGGAAAGGTGTCTTGTATGTGTTAGAATTCAAGATACATGATTTGGAACTATATGATTTGGACCATTTGGCTT
>ML780781.1:26457-38220 GCA_009831015.1 Picea engelmannii
CGACCTCTCACTCTGGGTGGGTAAACCCACCTTTAATTTAATTATGGGTTTCAATAATAACTGTTGGGGCCGACTTCTTATTCTTCCTATTACAATTGTCCGATGACTAATCTGCAAAAGGGGATTTGGTCCTTATAATACAATTACTGACATGATTAATCCACAATGGGGATTAATCCTACGAATAAAATAGCAATAATAATAAGAATACTCTTTGCAGTTACATTATTTTAACAAATACTTTCCCTTACAGAAGGAACAATCAATAGGTCCAGATCCTTCAGAGAGATAAGAATGCAACTGATGATCAAAGAATCAGACCCCCTTTCCAAAATGCAATACTAGAAGAGGAACAGGAGCTACCTCATGATGAAGTTGAAGAAGAAAATGACATAAATTGTTTTGGTGACGAAAATGATTCCTCCTTTTTGACACAAGTTGATTACGAAGAAGCCCAGATGGATCAGGAGATTCATGAGGCAAGTATTGAAGAATTTGTCTATCAGACAGATGATCATCAAGGTTATAATTTAAGATCTAAAAATGTTGCCCCCAAGTAGCCCACTGCTCCTGTGAAGAAGAAAGAAGTTGTTGCCAAGCAGCTTGCTACTCCTATGAAGCAGACCCCCATTTCTTCAAAGTAGCAACAGAAGCAATCACATCCCCAAGCCAAGGAGCAATTCATTCTCAAAGCCCCTTCTAACGAGGTAAAAATGTCTAATAGATCAGCATATTCTTTTAATTTCGAATCAGAAATTCAGAAAGTAAAAATACCTATGCCATTGACCGAACTTATGAAGAATGACATTTTCAAGTCTGCCATCCTGAAGTCCCTTGAACCAAAGACCTATTCATCTGCTGATTTTGTAAACTTACAAGACGACAAGCCAACAGTAACTATAGGACCTATGGTAGAAGATCGAGATGACTCTTGTCCACCTTTCTATATATCCCTAAATGTTCATGATAAGATCCTTCGCAACTGTTTACTTGATTCAGGAGCATCACATAATCTTATGCCCAAAGCAGTGATGGACGAACTTGGGCTTGAGGTTACCAAATTGTATCATGATCTATTCTCTTTTGACTCTAGGAAAGTCAGATGCCTTGGCCTCATAAAAGACCTTGTTATAAACCTTGCCCAATTGCCAATGAGAAGCATGGTAATGGATGTCATGGTTGTCGATATCCCACCCAAGTTCGGACTCCTCTTATCACACCCATGGAGCAAAAGGTTGGGGGTACCTTGCAAATGGATCTTTCGTATGCTATGATCCAGTGTTTGGAGGAGAGCTAAAAAGACTCTACAGAGAGAATCAACTTGCCTACATCATCAGTGATGCAAAAAATTATGTAAATCATCCTATTTATGTTGTAGACATAGACTTTGGCTCATGTATTATGCAAATAGATGATTCTCAGTCAACTCCTTTGCAGCTTGTAAAGCCCATTGAACAACAAACTGATGAAAAAGGTATTTTAGTTTGGACCATGTATTTTGATGGTGCCAGTACTAAAGACTTAGCAGGTGCAGGTGTAGTTTTGATTTCTCCTTTGAAGGAGGCTATACATTTGTCTTTTAAGCTTGATTTCAAAACTACTAACAATATAGCAGAGTATGAGGCCTTGCTATTGGGATTAAATTTAGCTAAGGAGATGGGAATTAAAGGATTAAAGGTGTTTGGAGACACAGATCTCATCATACAACAAGTAAACAATACTTTCCAAGAAAAGCATGTCAGATTGAAGGCCTACAGGGATGAGGTATGGAAAATCAAGGATTCTTTTTTCATTTTTGACATTTCTTATATACCCAGAGATATGAATCATCTTGCGGATTCCCTTGTTGTTTCAGCCAGTCTGTTTATTCCTCCCATGCCTCCCAGGCTCAATTATGAAATCCAAGTCAAATATAGACCATCTTTGCCCGACAATATTAAATACTGGAAAAAAAATTAAGATTATGATGAACTTAATAGATTTCTCTAGGTGGTAGATGAATTTTTTGATATGCATGTCGACCAGCAAAATCAAAATGTAGAGGAATCCAAGAAGCTGAAGCTAAAACAAAAATTAGGTCAGCATGATATTGTTCAACTGCCTAACAATTATATACCTCGGGGTTTGGTACCTCTTGAAAAGCTATTCGATCATAACAATGTCCCCTACAAGCCAAATAAGAAGGAAAAAGAGCCTGTTGTTCATGAACACAACATAGGAAGTGAAAGCCAGCCTAAGTTCATAAATCTGTCCTCTGAATTGACTGTTGATCAGAAGTCCAAGTATTGCAGCATTTTGAAATAATTCTCTGATGTTTTCGCTTGGAAATACAGTGATCTGAAAACTTATGACCCTGAGATCATTCAACATAAGATTCCACTTGAAAAGGACACCATCCCTTTCAAACAAAAGCTCAGACCTATCAATCCTCTTCTTTTTCCTGTAATTGAAAGAGAAATAAAAAAGCTTCTTGATGCTAAGATCGTAATCCCTTTAAGATACTCTAAATGGATTGCAAATCTTGTAATAGTGAGAAAGAAAAATGGTGAGGTCCGGTTATGTGTGGACTTTAGAAACCTAAACAGATGCTCAAAGAAAGATAACTATCCCCTACCTAAGATGGAACATTTGCTGCAAAGAATTTCAGGGGCTACTGTTATGTCTTTCCTGGATGGTTTTTATGGCTATAACTAGATTTATGTCCATCCTGATGACCAAGAGAAGACTGCTTTTACTACTCCTTGGGGTACCTTCATGTACGCCAAGATGCCATTCGGATTAATGAATGTCGGGGCCACATTTCAAAGGGCCATGGATATAGCTTTCATGGGTGAGAAGGACAAGTTTGTCCTCATCTATCTTGATGACATCACAGTTTATTCCAGCAGTCATGAAGAACATATAAAGCATTTAAAAAGAGTATTTATGAAGTGCAGGCAGTTCAGGATTTCATTGAATCCCAAAAAATCCCATTTTGCTCTCAGAAAAGGCAAGCTCCTAGGCCACATTGTTTCAGTAGAAGGCGTGAAAATTGATCCAGCTCGGGTGGAAGCAATTTAGAGGTTGTCCTTACCAAGGTCGAAAAAGGATATTCAATCTTTGCTTGGTAAGATTAATTTTGTTACAAGGTTTGTTCCAAATTTTGTCGAGCTAGTAAAACACATAACATGTATGTTAAAAAAGGGATCTGAGATAAAATGGACAGACAATGCAAGGAATTCATTTCAGGATATCAAGCAGGCTATCATGGAATCCCCGACTCTAATCAGTCTGGATTACAGCAAGAGTTTCTATATTTTTTCCTTCGCTTCTTATGACACGGTGGCAGCAGTCTTGTTACAGAAATATGATGATAATATGGATCACCCAGTTGCCTTCTTCAGCAAAACACTCAGAGATGTTGAACCAAGGTATGATCCCATTGAAAAACAAGCCTATGCTCTCATAAAATCTTTAAAATCTTTCAGAATTTATATCCTCCACTCAAAATTCATTGCATATGTTCCTTCACCCTCCGTGAAAGATGTTTTGACTCGGCCTGATATTGATGGAAAGAGATCTAAATGGATCGAAAAGTTAATGGAGTTCGACATAGAAGTGAATCCCGCCAAATTGGTAAAAGGCCAAGGCCTGGATAAGCTTTTAACGGAGGAAAACCATGAGCTACTGGACATAAATTTCATAGGGGAAAATTCAATGAGTTTACAGACGGAGGTGGCAGTAGAAGGACAACATGACAATCAACAAGTGGCGAAGCATTTGTCTTCTTGTGAATGGTACTCAGGTATTATTCATTTTTTACAAAAGCTAGAGGTTCCTCCTGAACTTAGCATGACTCAAGCCCGAGCCCTTAAGCTCAGAGCCATCAAATTCTGCATTTACAATAATCTGTTATATTGGAAAGACCCTACTAGTTTACTACTCAGATGTTTAGACAAAGAAGAGTCATTGGAAGTTATACATCGGTTTCATTCAAGTGTTTGTGGAGGTCATCATTACTGGAAGACCACAGTTCATAAAATTCTAAGGGCTGGGTACTATTGGCCTTTTCTTTTCTCAGATGTGTGTGCCTTCATCAAAGCTTGCGATAAATGTCAAAGATTCACAGGAAAAAATACGCTAAAATCTTTTCCCCTAAGACCTATAGTAGTGAATGGCCCTTTTCAGCAGTGGGGTTTAGATTTTATAGGTGAGATTAATCCTTTGTCTAGTGGTCAACATAAGTGGATCTTAGTAGCCATAGATTATTTTACAAAATGGATAGAGGCGGTTCCCACCAGGAATGCCACTCATCAGGTCGTCATGAAATTTCTTTATGAAAACATCTTGAGCAGATTTGATTGCCCCAAAAGGCTGGTAATAGATAATGCAATAGCTTTCAAAGCTGATGCATTGGTTGATATGTGTGAATCAATGGGAATCCAATTGGTACATTCAACCCCCTACTACCCTCAAGGTAACGGCCTAGCCGAATCATCCAATAAGAACTTAATCAGAATCATCAGAAAGTTGTTAGAGGAGAACAAAAAGAATTGGGATTCTAAACTAAAATTTGCTCTATGGGTAGACAAAGTAACTATCAAAAAATCCATAGGAACCTCTCCATTCAAATTGGTCTATGGGATTGATGCCATTTTTCTTGTTCAGTTAGTTTTACCAGTGGCTAAATTTTTTCAAGAAGAGCAAACTGAGTCAAATTATATGGTAAGAAGAATGCTCAATTTGGTAGAACTGCAGCAGGTCGATGAACAATTAGTGGACAAATCAGACGCTCATCAAAAGAGGATCAAGGATACTTTTAATAGGAAGGCAAAGGTAGATAATTTTCAGGTTGGTAATTGGGTTTTGAAATGGGACGCCCTCAGACAGGATAAAGGCAAACAAAACAAGTTTGATTCTTTGTGGACCGGCCCTTTCATGATAACTCAAGTACATCACAACAACACATTCATTCTGCAAAGTCTGGGAGGTGAAGAAATGTTCGGTGGCCCAGTCAACGGGCGATTTCTGAAACTCTATTTTGTCTAAGGCTATGAACCCTGGTCAATGTAATTTTATTTTTTAGTCTTTATTTTTACAGAATAACTCCATGCCCAATGGAAACACTAGCAGATAGTTTTAAGTTTTTTTTTTTCAGGAAAGGCATTGGTTCTATGGTTCTTCAAACCTCACAGGGAGGTGTTCATCCCCAATAGGAGCCAATGTTATCTCCTCAAATAAATTGATGGATATTTTTCTTTTTAGGTGATAGATTGTGGTCCAAAAAATTTATTTCTAAATTTCTTTAGGTATGTTAGAGACTCTATTTTTTGTAAATAAAATTGGAAAGAACTTTTGATTTGGTTTTTTCAAGCAAAAGAGAGAATCTCAGGTTTCGGTGGTTTAGGCAAGCCTAAAAAGTGCTCATTAACCACCAAAAGCCTTTGTTCTCGGTAGTTAAGAGGGAAAAGCAAAAGCCCAGTTAATCACCGAAAAAGTTTCCACGGGAAAAGCCAGTGCTTTCGCATGAGCTAGCTGTCTATTGGCGTAATCATGAAGACATAACCACTGAAATTCCATAGAGGTGGTGAGGTATGCATGTTATTATTGCATCTATCCAAAGATTGATACCCTGTTGTCCTTTTAACTACATTTTTCATTTCAGAATTAAGGCTCGGCAGAGACACAGAAACTCATGTGTGATTCCCGACTAATAGAAGTGATTAGTCACATGGACCCCCATTATCTCCAGTTACAAGGATACAGATCCATCATGACCCTAATTAATCTCTGTTTTGATTCCATTAATTACCAATTCGAATTCGAGAGTCATTGTGACAGTCTTCAGCCCGTGATTTCATCAAGTAAACGCATACTCAGAGGCCATAATCTCGTTTTTTTTGTGATTGCCAAGTGGAGTTTGAGTCCAGCAGATGGTTATCGAGCCAATTGTCATACCAATCCAGCCAAGTCAAGTCATCAGGTAGTTTGAATTTCATACTATTTCAATTTGATTTTATATCTCACCTAAAATCAAAATTTTTGGCTTGTATTCAGGCAGTCTGTTGTTTAGATTTGGTTAGTGGTTGAGCTATGCAATCAGAACTCTGAGTCACCCTGTCTCATTTGTTTTACTCTGAGTCATACTCCCTGTCACCCTAAATCATAGAGTCTTTGTCTCCATGGCACGAAGATTTTCCTAAATCACAGGTACAGGTCAGCAATTACTAAATGCCGAAAGAAGGGCCAGCCCTAAGGGATGAATTGGATGGAGTTTGGTACCTTGAGGATCACCCTGAGGTGGTCGAGTTATTCAAGCAAATTGGAGTCTATGCATATTGTGAAAAACTGATAGATTTCCACCAGTAGGTGTCTGAAGCCTTTGCTATCTCGTATGATGGAAGAGAAGCAACAGTAGGAAAAGAGGAGTTTGTGGTTGATGAGGCAGCCATAGCTGAGTTCACTGGTCTCCCTAGAACAGGGGATTGTTGGTTCAAATCAATTGTGCCGTCAAAAATTGAATTTAGATCCTACCTACAGCCTCTACACAAGGATCTTATATGGAAAAAAGACATACCAATGTCTTATCTGGAACCTAAGTGGCAATCTCTCCTAAAGGCAATCTTTGTCTATATCACCTGTGAAGGTAGATACAACAGGGTTATGTTTCACCACTTTAAGCTATTGAACCATTTCACAGGCAGGTCTCCCATCAATTTGCCTTTCTACCTACACAAAGCTCTTGCAAAAATGGCCAGACAAGTCAAGGCGAAGCCTACCAAATTGGCCAGTAGGTTGTCACACCAAGGGTTGATTACACTCATTATTAAAGAATCCTTGAAGAAGAAACAAATGGACTGAAATTACTTCCTATTTTGGAATGAGTTCCAAACTAATTTTCAACAGGATGAAAAGGGGAAGAAGTTTGTTGCTAAGAAGTCCATCACCCCTAAGAGCAGTCGAAGAAAAAGGAAGGCTATATCACCTCCAAGAGAACCGACAGAATCATCCTCTGCTAAAAGAAAAAGAACCAAAAGAAAATTACATTTGGTAAAGAGGGTGAGTAAACCAAGGACCTCACCAAAGGAGATAACCCTTTGAATTTACCATACGGTGACTCAGAGCCAGAGCAGGAGTTAGCAGAGACATAGGGTGACGAAAAGGCTGAGCAAGTTGCAGAAGATTATCCCAACTTGCCCTCACCAACTTCTCCAGATGAACACAGTCAACCATTAGCAAAAGCTTCTTCAAGCAAGCCTAAAGCATCCAAGACTCAGAAAATCAATAAACTTCTGAAACAGATCTATGAGATGGAAGTTTTAGAAAGAGTCATTAAAAAGGCAAATACAGACTTGACTGAAAGAAATGCAGAAATTTATAACATGAACCAAAGTCTCAAGGAAAAGCATGATAAAATCAAGGACAGAAACAGGGTGCTGATAAGAGAGAACATGAAGCTGTACAGGCAGCTTAGACTTCTGAGGCTAAAGTTAAAAAAGTCTCAACCTCCAACACAAGATCAAATAGGTTTGGAAACTCTAGCCGAGTTAGCTACAACAATGGTGGATATACCACAGTCTTCCACATAGCAAGTTAAAGCCCGCAGATCTATACGAGGAAAAGTTGCATCATCAAAGAGACCTTGAACACTTAGCAAAGCATCAAGGTAACCAATTTTTGCAATTTTGAAGTTTTGGACAAAGCTAAGTTTTCAGTGGTTTAGGCGAATTGGACGACTGTTCATTAACCACCACAAGCAGAGCTTTCAGTAGTTAATACACCCAGAATTCCTCTGTGTTAACCACCGAAACCTGTAACTGGCCAAAGAAAGCTAAATTTTGCACAGATCGAGGTTTTACTAATCCAAATCATTTGAAATCACTTGTAATGGATAGATGTTGAATTATAGATTCAGATTCAAGATCCATTTTTGGTGTATAAGGATTAGAAAAGGTAGCCAAGTTGGTTTTGGTACCTATTTTGGTGGCAACAAATTAGGATTTTTGCACATTTCAGCAAATTTGAATTTTATCTCTTGGAAGAGTCATCAATCAGCCTTGGAAGGCTATTTTGCACTGCACAAGGACTCTACAAGATCTGAAGACCATGAAATGTGGATTTGACCCCATTTTGAAGACCATTCCTTATCTTTTGCCACTGAATTTTGACTTTCTATCTTTAGCATATCTGATCCATGCTTTTAGGATCTTAAAACTGCATTGTAAAGCTATAAAGCTAAAGACAAAAGATTAAATAAAGGTTGGATTTTGAGTTCTATATCCTACTGTTTTTGTATGAAAGACATTTTCTTTAATATATCAAGCCTACAAGCTTCTTTCATTTGTTGTTGTCAGACCCTCCATCTTTGTCTATGCATATGAGTTGAATTCGTTCTTTTTCTCTGTTTAATGGTCCTATGGTAACTATCATCTTACTTTTGACTGCTAAGAAAGAATCATAAGCATCTTTGGCTAGTTTGTTGACCCATCATATATATGGTTTATGTATGTTTTGGTTAACTGATTAGTTTTCTTATCCATTTGTTATACAAACCTATCTAATAATATCTCTTGAAGTCCTTGTGTTTCATGAATATAGTTAGACTGTCTTGAAGATACGATCCAGAGATTACGATATTCATCTTGATCCAAACCCACACTTATTATTGAGAAAATAGTTACCAAAAAGATTAAGTTACCAGGCATCTCTGACTTACAACCTAGGAGAGTTTCCTGGAGTGATAACAACAGGCATCCCCGAAGATCCAAAAGAAGTTCTCCGTTTACCCGCGAGAGCTATAACATCACACCATGCAGAACCTAGAGCAGAAGGGCATGCACACCAAGGAAGAATGATAGAATCCCTTTCTCCCCAACAACAGGTACCTCGGAGAAGGGGCAGGCCAAGGAATAATAAGGAAGCTGGAGAAACCCAAATCCCAGACGAGTTGCTCGCATAATCATTCGCTAAAAGTTTACTTATGCGCTTTGTCCGGCTAGAGCCTGTAGAAGGTACGAGCCAAGGAAGCGGGAGAAAAACAAGGAGGATGGATGTCGCAGACAAAAATTATCATGAGACATCTCAGCAATTGAAGCAGGCGAAACTAGCTATCGCCGAACTTTACCAAGAAAATCGGGAGTTGAGACAACAACTAGCGACAAAGGCCATTGGAGTGTCAGCAACACAAGGTCACGATGGGAACATGACATGGCTCAAAAGAAAACTCAGAAAATCACAGGATACGATCGTACTGTTAATGTTTATGCCATTATTATAGTTCTTTGCATTTCAATAGATAAGAGCAACATAAGAACAATATTACTGAGAAATACACATTCACAAGAGACACGGCATTTATCCTGGGAAACCCTCTAGGGGAAGAAAACCCAGCAAAAAATTCCTTATCATAAATTGCCAATACAATGTCAAGAGATAACTCAAACCAATACAGATAGTCCTCTCCAAAAGATGCACCACTCTTCTCCCTCTCTCTCACTGGTAAGTTGCATCTTGCCTCTTAGAAAATGAGCAAGTGTGTTGTGTGATAAAGTGAGGCACTAGCCTCTCTATATATACAAGTCTGGCATGTGTGAAGGGTCTTCACTAGCAGGGCCGACCTCTCACTCTGGGTGGTTAAACCCACCTTTATTATATTTCTGGGTCTCAATAATAACTGTTGGGGCCGACTTCTTATTCTGTCAATTACAATTGTCTGTTGACCAATCCGCAAAAGGGGATTTGGTCCTAATACAATTACCGACATGATTAATCCACAATGGGGATTAATCTTATAAATAATATATCAATAATAATAAGAATACTTTTTGCAGTTACAATATTTCAACACTCCCCTTTAACAAGAAGGGTATTCTTCAACAGCATCAAGCGAGAGAGGTCTGCATCACCAGTGGCATTAGGAGGACAGTATTGTCAATATCATCTTGGAACATTGGCTGGCATATTTACGAGTCAACGGATGTTTTCTTCATCGGAAGCATCATCATTCTCGAAAGAATGTCATCATCATCTGCATCAATATGTATCAATAAAAATGATACCTCATCACAGCACTAGGCTGGCACATCATAGTACTACACTGGCTCAATGTCACAGCTGATAAGCTGGTATCTCGGTGTTAGTCACATCTTGCTTTACGTCTAACAACTAGGTCAGAAGCAAGGTATATATATCATCTTGCTTTACGTCTAACAACTAGGTCAGAAGCAAGGAATCATCTTGCTTTACGTCTAACAACTAGGTCAGAATCAAGGAACACATCAACATCTTGCTTTACGTCTAACAATGAGGTCAGAAGCAAGGAATCATCTTGCTTTACGTCTAACAACTAGGTCAGAAGAAAGGAACACATCATCATCTTTCTTTTCGTCTAACAACGAGGTCAAAAGCAAGGAATCATCTTTCTTTATGTCTAACAACTAGGTCAGAAGCAAGGAATCATCTTGCTTTACGTCTAACAACTAGGTCAGAAGCAAGGAACATGCATCGTCATGCTTTATGTCTAACAGCGAGGTCAAAAGCAATGACTCATCTTGTTTTACGTCTAATAGCGAGGTCAAAATCAAGGAACACACATCGTCATGCTTTACATCTAACAACGAGGTCAGAAGCAATGACTCATCTTGCTTTCAACTAGGTCAGAAGCAAGGAACACGCATCGTCATGCTTTACGTCTAACAGCGAGGTCAAAAGCAATGACTCATCTTGCTTTATGTCTAACAGTGAGGTCAGAAGCAAGCAACACACATTGTCATGCTTTATGTCTAACAGTGAGGTCAGAAGAAATGACTCATCTTGCTTTACGTCTAACAATGAGGTTAGAAGCAAGGAACATATATACTCCCCCTTTCAGGGAGGGTCCTTTCCGACTATACCAAGCTTATCTCGAAAGTGTTCAAACTTTACACGAGATAGAGGTTTGGTCAACACATCAGCAACTTATTCATCCGTGCTGACATATAGGAGCTTCAAGGCTCCTCTATGTACCATGACATGGATGTAATGATAGAGAATCTCTATGTGCTTCGACCTGTCATGGAATACAGGATTCTCTGTCATTTTTATGCAGCTCTGGTTGTCACATAGGATTGTGGTTGCTTCCATCTCTAGGTCAAATAGACTGGTCAACAACTTTCGAAGCCATATAGCTTCATAGCTAGCAGAACATGTGGCAATGTACTCTTCTTCTGCTGTGCTGAGAGCAATACTAGATTGCTTCCTACTCTGCCATGAGATCATGGCTGATCCCAAACTGAAACAGCATCCGGAAGTGCTTTTTCTGTCAGCACCACTTCCTGCCCAATCTACATCAGTGTATCCACTCAATGTGAATTTATGATCTCCATTATAGCTGAGACCATAATCTATTGTACCTTTAAGGTACCTCATCACATGTTTTGCAGCCACTAGGTGATCACGTCTGGGTTCTACCAGAAACTAAATCAAGGTGTTCACTGCAAAACAAATGTCTGGTCTGGTGTTCGTTAGGTACATCAACGATCCAATAATCTATCTATACAGTGTGGCATCTATCAAGTCTGACGAAGTATTGACCAGTAGCTTCAGCTTCGTTTCCATGGGTGTATTCATGGACTTACATTCTAACATGTCGAATCTCTTTAAGATTTTGACTGTGTACTTCCCTTGATTAAGGAAGATCCTTTATGGACTCTGCCATACTTCAAGGCCTAAGAAGTAATGCATTAGGCCAAGGTCTTTCATTTCAAATTCTGCAGCAAGTCTCTTTTTACATTCAGTGATGAGCTT
>ML780781.1:39323-53046 GCA_009831015.1 Picea engelmannii
GTATGGATAAGACCAAAGAAATGGTAATGGAGATACACTATTGGCCTAGTGTAGCCAGAGATGTGAAGAGGTGGGTACAAAGTTGTAGAATCTTTTATCTTGCAAAGGGAAGAAGTCAGAACATGGGTTTGTATACATCATTGCTAATACCTGATCCAATTGAGGAAGGGTTCATTTGATTTTGTAATTAATTGAGTTCAATTTTTTCCCTCCCCACCGAGTTAGCTAGATCAATCATGGATTTGATAAGCAACATAAAGTCCCCAAGTACTATCATGGATCTGATACCTTTTTCCTTTGTGATGGAGAGACCTTGTCACAATGAGTAAGCCTCATCAAGATTGTTTGGGACATTTCCAAGCCCCCCGGCACAGTAGACAACCTTGTTTCCTCTAGGATCATGGAAACTCCCCCCCCCCGCCCGCACCTGCCACCCTTGGATATTTCTTAGAAGCTCCATCAAAGAAAAGAGTGTAGGAGTTTTGTTGTGACTTCCAAGCCAAAAATTCAGAGGGCTCTTTCTTAATCATCCATTAAGGAATTGAAACCACTCTATCTCTAATGGAGGAGGTGTCGTTTTGATCCAACTTAAATTGTGATAACCAGGATTTCTCCAAACTATCAAACACCTAATCTTGTGTTTTAATTATCTGTTGCAAGTGCTCAAAGAGAAGGGAAATGGCCTTTAAGGTGGTTTGTAGCAGATTACACCTTTCATTGTTGAAAATTTCTTGTTCCTGGCAAGCCAAATTTTCCAGCAAAGGAATCTTGGCAAAGCTTCCCATACTCCAATGCAATAACTCATCCTAAGATCGAGGCCACCTTGTTCAATAAAATATACTAGCCAACGCACTTGAAAACACCTCTTTGACATAGCTATAATCAAGAAACAAATGGTGAATCATTTCCTTTGTGTTGGCACACAAGATGCATTTAGTAGGACCCATCTCTCCCTTCTTTTGTATATTCTCTAATGTGAGTCCCCATGTGTCAAGATCCAATAGAATATGTTGATCTTTGACAGTCCATCGATGTACTTTCTTCCATAATGTTGAACACAAAGGAAGGTGAGTTGCCATCAGTTGGGAATGGTAGCCAATGCTAACTAAGTAGAGAGAGTCACCCATCCCCTGGTATCTTTTCCATATCTACTCCATGGAGCACAACCAAAAATTTCTTGAGATAAAGAACTGACAAGAGGGATTAGAGGATCTAGAGGGGAGACGAATTTCCAACCTAACCAGTTCCCAAAGGGCTTGTCTCAATTGAAGATGACGTAAAGAGTTTGAATCCATGTTTTAAGAGGGGAAAAATCCTTTCTGATAGACGATTTGTTCTTCCCATAAATGTTGTCTTCCCAAATATTCATAGATTTTCCACTCCCTTGGATCCAAGTAAGCTTCTCTTTGATGATTGGAATGGAAAGTTTCAAGAGTTTCAATATGGGGGAACCTTCGAGCTCTTTGAATGGGTGTTCTACACATCTTAGCCTTGCTCCTTTGAAATATTTTCTCCACAATATATTTTTCCACCAAGTTGGCTTATCAATGATCATTCTCCACAATAATTTTACTCCCATTGCCACATTCATCATTGTCGGATCCTCGATTCCAAGTCCACCTTTGTCTTTTGGGTTTCTGATCATTTTCACATTCATGAGATGGTAATTTTTTTTCATTTGATCTTCCCCCTTGCCATAAGAACTTTTAGATATTCACTAAAATATGTTTCGTGATGGTGTGGGGAGCCAACAAAGTTGAGCATTGATAAAGAGGTAGGGAAATGAGAACAACCTTTATGAGGACCAAACACCCAACATGATTAAGCCATTGGGAGCACCATTGTGTGAATTTAAGTATGATTTTTGTACAAAATTAGTGGCATAAGCACACTAACAAAGAGCTAATGTCACACACTTAGTAAAAACTTGATTTATGTCTTAAATGAAAATAACCCACATCATAGTTATGCTTCATAAGCAAAAACACACATTACCAAGCACATTTGCAGCAGAAAATAACAATGAACAACAATCACAAATCCATGTAAAACACATAAATTTAGGCAACCAACTGGGGAAAACACCAATGTGGGGGAACCCAACGAGAGAGATTTATTAGCAGCTTTAGGAATGTACATATCATCAGCAAACTTATGTTTTCTAGCAAGAGAAAATTCACTTACAGAACCCAAAATTGTCCCCACTATTTTTTGCCTTGGAAAACATGTCAAGATAGTTGTACGACCCAGTTGAACATCACCTAAAAATATGTGTCAACCCTTTGTTGTACAAACAACCATGTAAAGTCGACGTGCATCAACAAAAGGATCAATAAATGCACCTCTATTTGTGTGCAGCAAGGATGCCTTGAAATTTGTTCTCTCCTTATATTAATGTATGGAATGTATGAAATTTACGAAGTGTATGGATTGTATAGTACGACCCACTTTATCAGTTAGCAGTTTCAGCAAGTATTCACTCATAAATTTCTTGGGAAATGTCCCTAATCTCTCTTGGGAAAAGTGCCTAGCTTGCTTCCCTCACTCTCCTTCACAAATCTCTCTCAAAAGTTGTCTTGCACACTACCCTAGGCATACTCTTATAATATGAAAGTGACCTTTCACCTTTCCCATCCCTAAATCCAATGGCCAAGATCTAATCTTGCCATTATAAGATCAAGGGACATGATTCATTCCCTCCAAAATAAATCACTTAAAATATTAAAGTACAAAAACCCACTTTATGACATAAAGTCACTTTAATATTAGAAGGTACATTTTATAAAAAGTCACTTTAATAAAATAGACACTTTATTACAACTTTATAAAACACCTATTACAAAGTCAAGTTCCTAGTAGTGAAAATATAAGGTCACTTCCTCATACAAAACAAAACATGCGGAGTACCTCCTAAGCTATCAAAGATATCACTCCCTCTTAGTGAGGGATGTACTCACTGTCATCACCATCATCTAGTCTGATCACACTATTCGTAGTAGGATCTCCCTCTAAACTTGGAGCCAACCCCAACACCTGCACAAAACTCGAACCATAAGACATCCTCCTGACAACTACCCTAAATCTTGAGCTACTCGGAGAGTCCATCCTCCCACTCTGAGCTTATGTTCGATCACACCAGCTGAGCCTCCTACCAGTGCTTAGAAGAGACTCCCTCTCTTCCCTTAGAATGCAAGACTGAATCCTTGGGCCCATCGCAGTCTCAGGAGCCTCCTGCCCCTCATCCGACTCTGAATGATAACATGTAGGTTGTCCTCGCAAATTGTACAACCTATCCATTTGATCACCAATCAGTTGTGGTTCTACTGGATCCACTCCCTCCCTGTAGATAAATGCATGTCCCCTATTGAACAATGTATAATATCCAATATCTTCCAAGGTTGAGACCGAGAGAAGGTTAACCCTCAACCCCGGAACAAACATAACTCCATCAACCTCCAAGAGTCCTCCATACTCAAGTTGGAATCTAATCCTTCCAACTCCATGTACAACTCGTGCCATACCTCCTTCACTCTCCACCAGTTGGTCAGGACCTATCTCTGAGATACTAAGGAATATACACCATATTCTTTTCATGTGAAAAGAGGCTCAACTGTCAACAATCCACCTGCTATCACCCACAAATCCAACACTACCAACACTGGATACTAGAGTGACCAAATAAATTCCATATCAAACTTGGATGAAAAGTCCTCCATTGTTGATGTTGTTGTTGTATCAGGCCCCTCCTTTTATTTCCTCTTCTTCTTCTTTTGAGGACCCTAAGAGGCAAGGGGCCCTAACTGGTTGTAGCAGTCACATCTGACTTTACTCAAGTCCCTCCCTGAATTCCCGTTCTTCTTCCCCTTTCCCTTTGATGCAAGAGCAACATTCTCATCCACTATGTCTTCCTTTTGTCCACTACTTTGAGATCCCATCCGAATATCCTCCTAAGTGAAGTCGTCCCATAGTCTACTCCAATTTGGAAAATTCTCCCGACCCACCACACACTTCACGAAGACATCCCACTCCTTCATGAAGCCTTTCAAGGCTACCCTTCCCAGCTCTGGTTCTGAGATGACCTCCCCTACTGCAACTAACTCGTCCTTAACTTGAGCTATCCAAGTAAGATAGGATGAAACACCCCCACCCTTAGTCATCTTCGTGTCATGCAGTTTATCCTTCAAGCCCATCTTTCGGTTAGCATTCTTAGCCTCATATAAATTCTTCAATGCCTCCCACATTTCATATCTTATCTTCTTCTCAACCAGATGCAGGATGAGTGGGTCCTTCACTCCATCCGGAATGATCCTCTGTTCTTTGGCCTCCTTTACCTCATTCACATAGAAGGAAATAGGATTTCTTGTGGGAGCTACAATAACAGTACTGACATAACTCCAAATCTTGTTCTCCTTGAGAATAGATGATATCTGGACCTTCCACTGCAAGTAGTTGGAAATGCCTTCCAATTGATCCTCATATCTAATGTATGCAACCATTTCCCTATCAATTGTTCAAAGAAAAATAACCAACAGATTTCCCCCCTTCAAATCTTGCCAAAATTAACACTGCTCATTGTACCTCAGAGCCCAAGCTCCGATACCATGTAGAAAATTAGTGACATAGGCACACTAACAAAGAGCTAATGTCACACACTTAGTAAAAAATTGATTTCTGTCTTAAATGAAAATAACCCACATCATAGTTATGATTCATAAGCAGAAACAAACATTACCAGGCACATTTGCAGAGGAAAATAACAATGAACAACAATCACAAATCCATGTAAAACTCATAAATTTAGGAAACTAGTCAGGGAAAACACCAATGTGGGGAAACCTAACGAGAGATATTTATTATCATCTTTAGGAAAGTGCATATCAGCAGCAAAATTACATTTTCCAGCAAGAGAAAATTCACTTACAACACCCAAAATTGTCCCCATTGTTTTATGCCTCAAAAAACATGCCAAGATAGTTGTATGATCTGTACAAACCAGATGAACAACACCTCAAAATATGTGCCAAACCTCTGTTGTACGAACAACCATGTACAATCGACCTGCAACAACAAAAGGCTCAATAAATGCACCTCAATTTGCATGCAACAAGGATGCCTTGAAATATGCGCCCTCCTTAGCTTACAATATAGACTATACGAATTGTACAGTACAACCCACTTTATCAGCCAGCGGTTTCAGCAAGTCTTCACTCAAAAACTTCTTGGGAAATGTGCCCAATCTCCCTTTGGAAAAGTGTGTAACATAAATAAATATATAATAATAATAATAAATAACAAATAACAAATACAAATAACTACTTGATCATAATTAATAATGAAGAGTTATGACATCCTAATGAAAGGACACATCTCTTCATGAAAGAGCACCCTATGTCAGTATATAAGGCCCTTATTTCTCATTGTAATATCATCTCATATCATATTCATTATTCGTATTATTATTATCCTATATGGATTTATGTGTACTATCCTATTTATATTGGATATTCTTTGTGTGAGTGAACTTTGTTCATCTCATTACCTAGATTAAGAAGATAAAGAGTGATAAGAAGATGATACAAGACAAGTTAGAACAACTTACCAATAAGGAATCATTGGTGAATAAAGAGACAATGATTGAACCTATGGAGATAGAGAAATATTCAAATGAAAAAAAACATGATTATGGATAAGGGAATTAATACAAAACCATTCAATCTTACAACCCAAAAGTTTGCAAATTCAGTTGACGTAAAGAGGTCTTCACATCCAAGTAGAATCAAGCCAAATTTGTGAAGAAGACTCAATTCCAAAAGATAATCAAGAAGAAGCTATAAGTACATGAAGTAAAGATTAGATTGCAAGGATTCCTTATATACATCCTAATCACAAAAATCGATACTTCAACAAGTCAATGTATCCACAGAAACAAGTGACATATATGTCAAAAATTATTACCTCCATTAGAAACGATGCTAAAGGTAGAAGTTATCAGGGGAGTCAAAATACATCAAGTTTTCTACAAGAACCCTATAAAAGCCTAGTTTTGTAGAAGATCAATTTAGGGTGGGTAGACTCCCTTACAGTTCGACAGTTCTACTCAGCGCTTAAAAGATCCTTTCGTTTCAAGTCCCCAACAATCACTAATTCAGGAATAAAGAATAAGGAGACAATATTACAAGCCAAAGAAAGAGATGAGTCTTCCATAAGTATGCTTTGAGGACAAAGCATTTTTTAAGGAGAAGGCAATGTTATGAACATAATATATAATAATAAGTATAAATACATCATAAATATTTAATGAATAATAATGAAGAGACACCTTCCCAGTGAAAGGTCATGTCTCTTCACAGAAGGGCACCCTTGTGTGGGTATATAAGGCCCTGATTCTTATTGTACTCATCATCTCATATTCATATACATTATTATTTAATATATTATCCTTTATGGATTATAACCTGTTGTCCTATCTACATTAGGTATTTACTTGGTGAACCGGCTTGGTTCACCACAAAGTGCTCAGCTTGCTACCCTCACTCTCCTTCACAAAGATCTCTCAAAAATATCTCTCAAAAGTTTTCTTGCACACTACCCTAGGCATACTCTTATAATCTGAAAGTGACCTTTCACCTTCCCCATCCCTAAATACAATAGCCAAGATCTAATCTTTCCATTACAAGATCAAGGGATATGATTCATTCCCTCCAAAATAAATCACTTAAAATATTAAAGTACAAAAACCCACTTTATGACATAAGTGCACCTTATGACATAAAGTCACTTTAATATTAGAAGGTACATTTTATAAAAAGCCACTTTAATAAAAGAGACACTTTATTACAACTTTATAAAACACCTATTACAAATTCAAGTGCCTAGTAGTGAAAATATAAGGTCACTTCCGCATACAAGACAAAACGTGAGGAGTACCTCTCGAGCTATAAAAGCTAACAATTTTATTCAAAATACTATGTCAGGCCTGAGAGGAGGAGTTTCTTAAAGATAGGAATCCCAATATATCGAAATGAAGACCAATTTTTTACGAGAGGGAATTGCAAGAGCCTGGAAATCAAGTGCATTACATGCAAGGTACCGTTCCATCCATAGATCTGACATTTCCTTTGGTTGATTGCCCCTCCAAAAGCATCCCAAAAGGAGTCCAGAATTTGGTTAAACCTTGAAGTTATAATTAGATATGCACCACCAATCAAAAGAGTATCATCTGTGAATTAAGAGTGGTTAACACTTTTCATTCCTTTGACAATTTGGATTCCTGGTAGGTTTCCAACAACCTTTTCAAATTCTAGCTTGCAACTAAATGAGTCATCCATAATGATAAACAAAAGTGGGGACAAAGGGAAACCTTGTCATAACCCCCTATTGCTTTGGAAGAAAGAGGTGGGCTGACGATTAATTAAGGGGGATATCCAAGGCAAGTTGATGCAAGATGTTATCCAGTGAACATGTCAATTTTTAAGCATCTAATTTCAGATCTGAAAAATTACTTCCTAGTCACATCAAACAACAAACTAGGGTTGTTATCACTCAAACAATTTTACATTGAAATTGTGACATAAAATTACAGCAGAAACATAAAGATCAGAGAGAAATCATCCATGCACAAGAGACACAAATTTATGTTCTGTAAACTTTTCACATTAAGAATTTCTGAGAGAAAAACCAACCCTCTCAACAAAAATACAAATCAACAAAATCCTGATAAATTCCCCCAACTTGTAAACTTGTCCAAACCCTAGCTATAAGGCTTGTTGATGTCAGTCGTATGAACTATACACACTGTTGATGTCAGTCATACCTTTTCACAAGTGTGACCTATTTTGGACGTACCACATGTGCGACCTGTTCTAGTCATACCACATGTGCGACCTTCTCTCTCCTCCTTCTATACATCTATATTTCCTCCTCTCTTCCTCACATGTGTGACTTCTCCTTGGCCAAAAAAAAGAAAAAGAAAATAAAAAACCCTCGGGCCATATTTTCCAAAGTTCAGAAATTCCTTTGTTGAAATTGCCACCTAATCTCCTTGGCACAAGTGCTCACTCACTTATGCCAACTCCATAATGTCACAATGAGATCTCTAAGTGTCTCCTCACATTGCCTCTCATTTTATAGGATTCTAATGATTGGTTTTAGGAACCCCTTATAAACTCAACATTAAATTATAATTATTTATTCCTCCACATGGGTGTGAAGCCCCAACCAAGCCCTAGCTCCAATCCAAAGGGTTTTTCACCAAAACAAATAATGCAATGTGAGTGCCTACAATGATTCCCACATGCCCAACATCGAAGGCCAATGTGGGAATACCTCCCCATGCTACAAAAACATCAACACTCCCTCTTAGAGAGGGAGGAATTCTCACCCACTCCACTATCACCTAGACGTAGCTATGTCTCCCACATTGGAAGTGGTTCTTCCTCCCACAGTGGCTCCACTACCACAGTCGCTCTCCAATCCACCATATCGGATGTTCCTTCTGACAGAGAAGAAAATTGTGATGCATGACATGTACCCTTCTTGGAAAACACCCTTCTCCTAGAATCCTCCCGCTTTTGAGCTTCTTGCCTGGCCTCCTCTACCCATGACACTATCCTGACATTCTTGGAAGACTATTCTCTCCCACATGTACCTTAAGGTTGACTTCTTCTGGATGGTTGACTCTCTTTTTGAGCTTGTTGACTCCCTCTAAAGTCTAACTTCCTCTTGAAAGACTTGGGAGGTTGCTCCTCCCCATTGGACCATGAAGGATGACTCCCTCTGAGTCTGCACAACCTTTGGAGCTACCTGTTCCTTGTCCTCTATCACTTTGTTGCTTCTAGCCATTACTCGCATAGGTTGGCCCTTTATCCTATACATGTTTCTCTCTCTAATTCCAAGAACCATTGTTGTTTCTGAGCCATATCATATGGGTATGAATAACACCTGTCCATTCTGAAACAAAACCTCATAGCCCTTCTCCTTGATCATCGAGACTGAGAGCACACTCTTCCTAATTTTTGGCACCCATAACACATTTGTCACTCTCAACACATCTTTTGATTCCATCTGAAATGACATTGTTCCATATCTTTGCACTGCATGCTTGGTATCCATACCAAGTTCCACATACAAATCTGAGTCGAACTCTGTGAAGCTCTCGAATAACTCATGTGTTATTGTCATATGACACATGGCTCCATTATCCACAAACCAAGTCCCACTACCAGAAACTTCTCCAGAAAGACTAGAGACCAATAAGAAATCCCTCTTAAGCTTGTATGCATCCACATATGTTGATGATGCTCGCTTCTTCCTTCTCCCTTTCTTCCGTTGTGGACACTATGAATCATAATGGCCATGTTATCACACAATTTGTACTTTCCCAAGGCCCAAGGCAAGTAAGGGATATTGGTGTAACAAACAAGATATCCTATCATTGTAACCTTAATAGGAAAATACCCACTTTTTAGGGATGGGAAAGGTCTACCCCAGGGGAGGCATTCCCGGTAACCTTAAGGGATGGAAAATTAGGGTTATGGTCAAGATATATTCCCCCTCTCACTAGTTACCAAAGTCACTAAGTCTATGTCTAAAAATTGAGGTTAATGAAGTGCTTGATGTACCTTCCTAGAACAAGACAATGTAGCATGCATATACAATAATCCCAAGTACAATTATGATAATAATACCTCGGTAGACAATAGACAATGACAGTAAGTGATAGATGATATGAAATTGCAGCAGTCAATAAGTTTACAACAACAATTGATAAAATGTAACAGCTGCAACAAATACTCCTCAGAAAATCTTGAAAAGACAATGAAAAGATAGCATTGACTATATAGAATGATAATAACTTGTCACAAGAAATTTATGAAATGATTAGCTAGCAATAAATGCTGAGTATACAAAAAAAATGTTGAAATTAGATGGTTGTAGAAAACATTTATAATAACAACAAATAAGTTAGTGATATAGGCTAAACTAGGGTTAGAGATAGTTAGTAAAAGCTTAGGAGAAAAGTGTTTGAGTGTTTGATCAATCCTTCAACAAGAGAGAGGCAAGAGATAGTGCCTTTTAGGGCTTATGGAGTCAAAGTGGACAACTTCTTCTAAGGCTGCAAATCAATTTTATGATAATGCACAAAACTCTAAGAGGGAAAATGCATAGGAGAAGTAGTAACTTAATTCCCCCTATGCATTGACCTCAAGAGACAAGATGCTAGGGTGTAGGAAATTCTAGGCCCCATTGTCTTTCTCTCCTTAGGATTCTTATGGAGTAAAACTTATGCAACAATAACTAAGTCAAAATCCTTAGAGTGCTAGCAAATTAGGGCTCTACGGTTTTGCTAGTTACTAGATCAATTCAATGAAAAGCTTGGCAAATAAAAAAGCAAGAAAGTAGCAATTTAAGTCTCTTACTTCAAACATTAAGTACACCATGCAATTTCATAATCTTGTATGACCAAATAAAACCATAAAACATACCATTCAATAGATGACAAAAATGTGTATATTTTACTTACTTGCACCAAGAATAATCATAAGAATAATATGCAACATCACCACAAAAGATTCCAAGATTGATCCAAGTTGCAAAAACTAGCCTTATACAAGAGTGTATCTCACAATTTCAGCCAATATCCCTCACTAGGGTGCAAATTTCATACCTCTTGTCTTGTACAACAAATTGTGATGTTAAAATGAGAGTACTTTTTGTTTATTTATACAAAAAAATGACCTTTAATTAATTTTAGGTCAAAATTAAGGCCGACCTGGCCAATTTACAATAAAATCCAATTTTGACATAACAAAAATTAATTAGCATCTAAATAAATCTCCAAGGGTGACGTCATGCCCTTCTAGGGTGACGTTGAGGCCTAAAGGTGGAACTTTGAGCCTAAAATGTAGGGATTTTGGCCTCCAAAGGCCCTAGATGATGCCCACATGTGACACCAGGCTCATAATTGCCTCCAAAATGAAAACCCTAATTCTGAATGACATCTAGGGTCATGATGGTGATGTCTAGGGCCAACATCCATGTGGAAGAGAAAGGTCCCCGTGGGTCTAGGTTTGCTAGGGTGCCTCCAAAGGCAACATCCTTCTTTTTCCCAATGCAAATCTTCAGTTTCTTCTTACCCCTGGTTGGGGTTGCAACATCCATCTGTGGGATTTAAGCCCTCATGAAGGTCTAAGCTAATCATTCCTTCATGTGTACATGTCCACCAGGAAAGGTACTGCAGCAACAACAAGTACGCCCTCCAGGGGTTCATAAGTCACAAGGATTATAGCATGTAAATCACATCCAATAATTAAATTACCCAAACATGTGCATCAAACCCCCCTTGACCCAGACAAATTCTCAAAGACCTTATGCAATTTGACAAGTTAGGTTTGGAGAAGGTCTCGAGGTGTCCTATTGGGCTAACCTCCCTTAAGTTTGGGGTGTTTCCCAAGTGGAATCTAATCTAAGTCATGTAAGTGTATGAGGTGGAATGGGGTAAGTATTTGGGCATGAGGTGCATGTAATAACAGGAAAATGTAAAGCCTTACCTGTGGGTGCCTTTATAGAGGGTGAGTTGCACCTTGTCATAAATGAAATTGTTTCTTGTCCCATTCATTGCCTTTTATTATTAGCTTTAATTATTTTGATCTTTTGCTTTTGTGCTTCAAGGGAAATGTTGAGGGTCATTGTCTTGGCTTCATGACCAGAGGCGACAGCATTATCCACAAACATTTCACATAAATGAGAAGGTTGGCTTGTGATGAGATCCCCTTTCTCTTGTCTATGCCACCAAGAGCCACTACCCTAGTTTGATGGTCAGATAAGTGGTAGTTTCATACCGCTACATGCCCATGGTCATACTAGGTTGGCTCTTGATGAGACCTCTTATCCGTCAACTAGTACCTTGAGTGTTTATGTACCTTATGGGTCCCATTTTCTCACTGAGAATATTTTCATTGCTTTCTCATGGATATTTGGGTGAAGCATCTCAAAGGTTTCAACATTGGATTTTAACTCTTGTCAGCTACTTTTACCCTCTTCGCCTTTAGCCCCTTCTTCCCTCAAGGAAAGGTACAACCCTTCCTAGAGTAGCCAATCCCAATTCCCAAACAAGGATAGGGGAGATGGAAGGAATAAATATGGAAAGTGGTAAGTATGGAGGGACAGACGATGACTTTTCACAGATCCACCTAGTAGCAACCCATCTTAAAGGGAAATCAACCTACTAGGGCACCATGTCACCCCTCCAGGTATGAACAAGGCAAAGAGCATAATTTCCAAGAAAACATCATGAAATGAAGAAGGATTTAATACAACATATTCAAGTGCTTCAAAATTTGGAGTGATACATACCATGATACTCGGACTCATGACCTCATAGAAAAAGACCGGTTGCTACTTCAGGACCAAGCTGGTGGGATGGATACTGGTGTTGGTGATAAATGGACTGCACTAAAGAAAAGAGGAGCCCTCCAAGGCCATGCTCAAGTCATTTGTCTCTTGGTACTCCATTTCTAGGACTTGTGGGCCTCGAGACGTTATCTCCTTAGTTATCCCTAAGGTAGGGGATAACAGGCCATACTAATGACAAGAAAAACACTTGATTTTGCTAAGGTTCTTCTTCCTTCCTGACTCTAGATATGCCTCTCTCTCTATTAGAAAAATAGGACTGCGAAGCAATAAAATAAAACAAATGCAGAAACAAAACACAAAAGACACACAATACAAGAAAGACACAGATTTACGTGGTTCACCCAGTGTGGGCTACGTCCACTAGAGAAATTGTCAGGTCCTTCCTTTATTATTATCCAGCAAATGAAGGGATACAACCTACAGCAAAACCCGTTGTCACTTCCTCTTCTTTCTCTCACAGTCTCCTCTCCCAGAATACAATATTCACCATCATCCATAGCCACAATACATTTCCCTCATAAAAGAGGGTTGCCTTCTAGGGAAAAAAACCCTAACATAATCTCTACTGTTAGATATGCGACCTTATAATGAACGGTCCAGATTTACAATTAAATTACAATATACTTTTACAAGGCAATTTTTTCTTCAGGGGCTTCGCCCCCAAACCCCCATTTTCCCCCAGACTCCCCAGCCGGGGGGGATAGGCCCCCCGGACCCCGCAGAGGGGGCACCCCCCCTCTGCACTCCCCCGCATGGAAGAGTGTACATAATTCTAGGGTGTAAATACTTCATGGGGTATAAACATGAATGAAAGTAAAATACCTATAAATCAGGAAGATAATCAGGCTCCACAACCAACAATCTCCCACTTGGAGACTAATCTCAACAACTCCACCGCTGATGTATATGCTAGACTCTGAACCTTCTTGGACCTGGCAAATTTCTCATCTTCATATTCATTCTTGAATACCAACTGAAACTGAGCAAGAACTCAGTTTCTCGCTGGTTACTCCCTTTGTTAACATGTCTGCAGGATTCTGGCTAGTGTGTATCTTTTCCATCTTCAATTGCCCATCTTCCAAGGTGGATCGTATGAAGTGGTACCTCAACTATATATGCTTATTATTTGAATGGAAGGATGAGTTCTTTGCAAGGTGAATGGCATGCTGACTGTCACAGTACAACCTGTTGTTCTCCTGCTTCTTTCCCAATTCCTCCATAAACCTTTGTAACCAAATCATCTCTTTACTAGCCTCTGTAGCAGCAACATACTCTGCCTCTATTGTTGAAAGTGAAACAACCTTTTGTA
>ML780781.1:58981-71558 GCA_009831015.1 Picea engelmannii
TTGTGTGTGGTATCCAGGAATGTGTACACTTCATCATTTTACTGTGCAGTACAAGTGCACATTATGCTATGAAATGTGCATACAAAAATGATATCAAAACAGCTCACCAGCTTAAGTACATTTTCATTTACATTTACAATTGGGTTCGGCCTTAGGGATATTACACTTCATTTTGTTGAGTAAAGAGAGAGATGAAGTGGTGTCTAGCCACCTCCTTAAGATCTTCAAAATCAAAGATTTTGGAACCATCCTCCAAAGAAATTTCCTCACACTGTTTCTTGAGAGACAGGGCTTTGTTTGCTTATGGAAAAAAAACCGGTGATTCTGTCACCCACTTTAAAACAAAGACTTCAGGACTTAAGGTGCGCATACTCCTCCTATCTCATAGACCAATTTTGGACTGAAGCTTCCTCCTCTTATATTTGTTGGGTGATATCCATCTTCAAGATTGGAACATATCTTTTCTTTTTCAACAAAAGGTGAAGAAAAAGATTGTTTTTCCCATTCATTTAGAGCATTTTTTACCAGCTTGAGTTTTTTCTCCCAAATGTACACTAGAGTACTAGGGATCCAAGTGTTCCAAGTTTGGCAAACTTGATCTATAACATCTTGAAAATTTAACCAGAGAAGACTAAATCTAAAAGGAAAAGGGCCTTAGTCAGGGGATTTTTGGAAATGAAGAGAAATGGGTCTATGGTTTGGAGTGAAGGATCGAAGAATTTTTTATTTAAAAGATTGATCCTACAAAAGAAGATTACTATGAACCAAGAATCTATCGAGATTGGCTGTAATGTGACCTAGGTCGGATCTTTTATTAGTTCATGTGTACTTTCCCTTAATAGGATTTATGTCCAATAGATCCCAATTAGTAATCAGTTCTTCCAACTTCTCCCTAAAGGCACCTCGGACAATGCTTCTTCCCCTTTTTTTCTGAACTATGCATGGTGGCATTGAAATCATGAGATATGATGCAATCCATAGAAAATTCAGTGTTTTTGAGATTCAAAAGAGATCTCCAATATATATCCTTATCCTTGTAGCTTAAAGGCATATATAGATTGAAAATAATTCTAAACTTCCTATCTTAATGATTTTGAATTTAATCAGAAGCCAATTATAGATCTAAAATAAAATCTCCAAACTTACCACCTGAGTGTTCCATAGAGTACATAATCCCCCTAATGTCCCTCTCGAATATTCAGATATTCCCTCACAATGTTTCCATTGTTGTTTCCTAAATTTGATCGCATCCAATGATTTAATTTTAGTCTCCTAGAGCAGGGGAATTGTAGGCATTTCTGATTTGATTAAATCTTTGATTGTAGTTTCCTTTGGGTTGTTTAAACCCCTATATTTCAGGAGAATTAATCATTATTTTGTCAAAAATTTGGTGGATCCTCCTTTGGGAGGTGCATTTCTCCTTCAAGCTTTCAGAGGTTTAGATTTACCTCCCATAATGTTTCTATGGTTCGCTAAGATCTCGTCATAATTTCTTTATTATTTTTATCCTCCCTCAAGGGTCGGGCTTCCTTTCTTCAAGATATGTGTGGAAGATTCTCTTCTGATGCCCCATCTTCTAGTTCCTCTTCAGTAGAGGTTGTAATCTTTGATTCTTTAGAATTTTGTTCTAGGAAAGCGATTCATGCATCCATGAAGTTTTCCACTTCTTCCATGCCCATCGAGGGTTTATCCTTCTCAACTATTTGGGGGTCTCCTCTAATCCTAGATTCTTCCTAATAAATTTCTTCCAACTTATCATGGACTCTTGTTTCATTACGAGTATAAGCAAAGGTTTGGGTTGTTATGATATTTAGACACTTAGGAGTTAGTTAAGATCAACTTGGTCTAATGTGTTATTAGGTTAAAGTGTGTTTTTTTAGTATGCATCTATAGTTAGGAAATTCGACGGTCTAATATGTTCTCAACACAGAGTGATATGACAGCTCATATTCTCCTCGATCTTAATGGCTACATTGATTTGTGGATTAACACTCGATTGGTCCATGATCTCTATTTAAAGAGCATGGAGAGTCATTTGTCAATGATTGAATGTGAGAAACTCTCTTGTAACTCTCTTGTAATATTTTCTTTTGCATTAATAAATTGCTCCAAGTTGGTTGGGGCCATGAATATGTTGATAGTACGGTAACTGTGGGAGGTATTAACCTCTATGTGTAACCTTTGACAAGACTAGAATATTTCAGGAGCAAGAGAAACCCTAAACGGTTGGTTAATAATCCTAGAAGACAAGTCGGCTCAAGAGAAAATATAATATTAAGTTATTAGCCTCCAGGAAGAGAAGTTGGCCCAGTTAGGTGACTTGAAGCACTATAAATAGAGGGTGCTTGAGCTCATTTGTCTCACTCACTCTCACAACTGCATAAGGACTAGTGGTGCGCATGATTGGACGAGAGTTGCAGTTGTTGCAATTGTGAATTGGTATTTGGTTATGGTTTTGACTTTTTGCTTGGTGCGCTAGCTTTGGAGAGAGGTACACTATCTTGGTTGGCTACCTGCTCTAGTGTTTGCTTTCAGAATTATTCTAGTTGTCAAGGTTAAGGTGCTCGGGGATGGCCTTGTGCCTATGGTTGGGTGACAATATTGAGATATTGTCTATGGTGAAATGAGCACACCTATTATTTTAACAAGTTATGGGCCCACACTATCTTCGGACAATCTAACCACTGGAAGGTAGATTGGGAGAATTTTCTTAGTTGCAGTTGCAGTCAGAGTTTTGTTGCAACAACGAAACCCTAACCCTCTTATTAAGGAACCTTAAGTGAAGCGCTTGACCTAATTCCTAGATAGACTAGTGCACCCTAGCCTAGCGCACCCCCTGGTACTCTCAACAAGCCAAGGCATCAATTTTGAGTTTTTGTTCAAATCCAAAGGTTGAACAAGTCAAATTCAAAGTCAATTCATCCATGACTTACTCTATGAAGTCAAAAAACAAGTTAGAAGGGGCTTTAAACTTCAGAGAATGGAAGACAAGGATTGACCTCATCCTTGCCAAGAATAAAGTCTTAGATATCGTGAAAGACAATATCATGGAACCACAGTTTGAAGTATGAAAATATAAGGAACCTCGGAACGTTGCAGCACTGGAGAAGTTCAAGGATAACGACATTAATGTTATGAGTATCATAGTTGAATTTGTAAAGGATCACTTGATACCCTACATCTCTCATCTTGACTCATCTAAGAAGATGTTCGATGCCCTAACAAACCTTTTCTCAATCAGAAATATTGGACAAATGATGAGTCTAAAGAATGAACTCTATGACACAAAGATGACAAAGGATGACACCATAGCTTCATACTTTGTGAGTATTTCTCAATTGAGAGATCAACTACAAGTTATTGAAGAAGCCATCCCAGAAAAGGAAGTTGTGAACATAGCACTCAATGGTCTATCATGGGATGCATTTGTTGCAAGCATGAATACAAGGAAGGAGTTTCCAACATTAGAAGAACTTTGGACCTGTTTTGCACAAGAAGAGACAAGGTTAAACTCCAAGGTAAAACCTTAGAAGGAAGAATATGCTCAAGCCTTTCCAACAAAGTTTACAAGACATGGAGGTAAGAAAATATTTTATTCAAGAAAGAAGTTCAAGAGAGATATGTCAAAGGTACAATGCTTTGAATGCCATGATTATGGTCACTACAAGAGGAATTGTCCTAAGCTAACAAATAAGAGAAAAGAAATACATCACGCATTAGCTGCCAATGATGAAGAACCCTCAATGAAAGTAAAGCATGATGAAACATGTTTCTTCTATTATTCATCTCTTACTGGAACCATTGAAGATGACATATGGCTGATCGATAGTGGATCTTCAAGGCATATGATAGGTGACCATAAGAATTTCTCAAGCATGAAGGAAAAGGAGACACCTCATAAAGTAGAGCTTGGAGACAAGAACTCTTATGCAGTCAAGGTAATTGGACAAGCTACTATCAAAATGGAATCAGGTAAATCTAACCATATTCGTAATGTTTTATATGTTCTTGGTTTGAAAAAGAATCTAGTATCTATTTCATGTTTGGAAGAGAAAGGAGATAGAGGGATGGAAACTTTCTTGTATGGTCTAAAGACTCCAAGATAGAAAACACTAGAATTATTGGAACCCATGAAGGAAGGTTATATAAACTCCTAGGTCAGAATACTCAAGCCCTAGTACATGATGAAATCAACCTGAGTGAGTTATGGAATAGAAGGTTATATAAACTCCTAGGTCAGAATACTCAAGCCCTAGTACATGAAAAAATCAACCCTAGTGAGTTATGGCATAGAAGGTATGCTCACCTTCATTATCAAGCCTTTCCATCCTTGAAATATATGGTTGTAGGCATACCGGAATTACAGTCAGTACATGAAGGTGTGTGCAGAGGATGTGCACTTGGGAATAACATTAAGAAAAATTTCCCAAGAAATGAGAATAGATCCAAAGGGATCTTATACCTAATAAATTCATATGTATGTGGTCTTATGCCAGTGAAGTCTCTAGGAGGATCTATTTACTATGTAACGTTCATAGATGACTTCTCAAGAAAGACATGATTGTATCTATTCAAGACTAAGGATGAAGCAATTAGCAAATTCCAAGAATTCAAGGATGAAGTAGAGAACCCAACAGATAAAAAGATCAAGACAATAAGATCTAATAATGGAGGAGAATACACCTCCAAGGAGCTTGTTGCCTTTTGTAAAGAAGTTGGGATTAGGAAGGAGCTCATTGTCCCTCACAATCCTCAACAAAAAGGTGTGGCTAAAAGAAAGAATGAAACCATTGAAGAATCAGTCAAGGCAATGATGAATGATTAGAACTTATCTATGTTCCTATGGGGAGAAGCATCTATGATAGTTTTTTATGTTCAGAATAGAAGTTCACATAGAATATTGAAGAACATGACTCCTGAAGAAGCCTTTTCAAGAAAGAAGCCAAGCATTGAACACTTGAGAATCTTTGGATGTCCTGTATACATTCATGTTCCCAGGGATAAGAAAAATAAGTTGGAACCCTCAGGAAAGAGAGGAATATTCATTGGTTATAGTGAATCATCAAAAGAATATAGAATCTATGTTCCAGGACAACAGAAGATTGAAATAAGTAGAGACGTAACTTTGGATGAAAGGATTGCATTTAAGAAGTCTATAGAAGAATCTATAGAATCCAATGAAGAAGAGGAACATGAAGATACCAAAGAAGAAAGTACATGTTCTCTAGAACAACCTAATGAAGAACAAGAACCACCACATGAATTTGTGGAACCAACTATTATACCTAAGACAAGAAAAAGAGCAGCATGGCTTGAAAATACTTTGCAGGAAGCAGAAAATCATAAGGCTCCCACTGGTACTTTCAAACAAAGTAAGAAACCCAAAATGTTCTCTAGTTATGCAACGCTCATGAAAAGTATCGTCAATGCAAAACCTTCCACCTTTGAGGAAGCAGTCAAACAGAAAGAATGGAAGGAAGACATGATGGAGGAATACCAATCTATTATGAAAAATGATGTATGGTAAGTTGTACCTAGACCTAAAGATAAGTCTGTAGTCACTTCAAAGTGGGTTTATAAAATAAAGCATGTTGTAGATGTAAGTATTGACAAATACAAGGTGAGCTTTGTGTCTAAAGGATTCTCTCAGCAGGAGGGAGAATATTATGATGAGACGTTTGCTCTGATTTCCATATATACATCTATTAGATACATCATATCTCTAGGAGCTTCCATGGGTTGGAGTTTACATTAGATGGATGTAAAGATCACCTTTCTCAATGGAGTGATTGAGGAAGAAGTTTACATAGAGCAACCTCAAGATTTTGAGGTACATCCAAAAGAAACCCATATATGCAAATTGAAGAAGGCCATCTATGAACTCAAGCAAGCTCCAAGAGCTTGGTATGCACGTATTGATAACTACTTAACAAGACATGGATTTTCCAAGATTCATGTCAATCCAAAACTCTATTACAAAGTTTTGAATAATGCACATGTTATTCTATTGTTATATGTTGATGACTTGTTCTTGACATGTGCAGAGCCTCTCATTATTTAGTGTAAGAAGGAGTTAGCCACTGAATTTGATATGAAGGATCTTGGTCTCATGCACTACTACTTGGGACTAGAAGTGTGGCAGAAGCATGGTGAAGTCTTCCTAAGAAAAGGGAAGTATGTTCTAAATATCGTTCAGAAGTTTGGGATGTTGGATTGCAAATCCATGGCAACTCCCATGGTAATAGATTTAAGGAAGTTGAGAGACTCTAATTCTTATCCAGTAGACTCGTCTCTGTACCGACAGTTGATTGGCTCCTTGATTTATTTGGTAAATACTAGGCCAAACATATGCTTTGTTGTGAACATCTTGAGTCAGTTTCAGGTGGAACCTAGACAACATTGGATGGCTGCAATATTGAAATATTGTAACTGTGAAGAATATTCTACTTATTATTGAGTTATTATCTCATAGATCAATCCCCTTTTGTGGATTGATCATGAAGGGACTCTTGTATGACCAAATCCCATTTTTTGGATTGGTCAAACCCTAAACAAATGTTGGTAATTGAGAAGTCGGCCCCTAGGCCTAATTAAAGTGGTTTTAGCCACTAGTTGGAGAAGTCGGCCCTGCCCAATGAAGAGACACCACCCTAGCGCTCCTCAGCTAGTATAAATAAGAGAGGATAGTGCCTCATTGACTCACTCACTCAAGTCACTCATCTAGTGCACAATTTTGAAGGAAGATACAATTGCCGGAAGAAGGAAGAGAGTGGCACATTGCTCAATGTTGGATATTCTCTTGTGTTTGGTATTTTATCTTAGCATTGTATTGGCAATCTATATCAAGGAAGTTTTTGTTGGGTTTTCTCCCCCATGATGGTTTCCCATGATAAATGTTGTGTGCCTTGTGATTGTGTATCTTTCAATGATCCTGCTTATGCCATTATTGTCTAGTACATTGAAAAGAACTTAATAGCAGCTCTAAATTTAACACGGTTTTCTTAACTGAATAGAGCACCTTTCTCTAGGTAACCAAAAACATCACTATTTTCGTACAAGAAAATTAGGGATTTTTTTTGGAAGAGAATTCCAGTATAAAAACTATCTAGGGAAGTGTTCCCTAGCCTAGCAAACTCATTAGCAGCTTGAGCACACCTTTTCAGTGGCCAGAGCCTCTTAAAAGTGAAACCCTAGTTTTCATAGGTACCACAAAACTAGGAAATCAGAACCAGTACTAGAAGTATCAGTCTAGATTTGCGTAGGCCCAATTTCAACGGGTAAAATTTGGATTTTCAGAAAAAAATATTGCACCAGGCTACTTTCCTCAGCCGAGCGCACCTCCTGGTAAGTTCGGATCTAATTTCTGAGCACTTTCAATTTTTGGTCATTTTCCTAGCTCCAGGTCAAGATGTCTACAAGCACCAAGCTTGTTGACAAGTTAGAAGGCGTGGATAAATTATGTGTCTAGAAGTATAGGATTGCACTCATTCTTGAAGAGAATGACCTTACAAGATTCATCAAGGAAAATGTACCAGAACCCGCAGATGCTACAGCTAAAGCAAAGTAACAGAAAGATATGGTTAGGGCCAAGAGAATCATTGCAGACTCTATTAAAGACCACTTGATCCCTAAAGTGTCATCTAAGAAGACTCCAAAAGAAATGGTTGATGCCCTAACCAGAATGTATGAAGGAAGGAATATTAACTGGAAGATGAACTTGATAACCCAACTCAGGAATACAAAGATGCAGAAAGGAGAAATCGTTCATGACTATTTCTCTAGGGTTTCTCAATTCAAGGAACAACTAGAAGCAATTGGAGACAACCTAGATGAAGATGAAATCATAATGATAGCTCTTAATGGTGTCACGAGACATTGGGATGTCTTCATCCAAACTATATGTGCAAGAAAGGAGAAACTCCAATTTGACGGTCTTTGGGAAGAATGTGTTCAAGAAGAAGCAATAGTAGCTAACCGAGAAGCAGTTCTTTTAAGGGATGAAGATCAAGCCCTTGTTGTTCATGCTAAAGGAGGAAAGAGAAGGTCTCACTTTAAGAAGGAGACCCACCTACATAAAGAATATCACCCTCCAAGGATATTCCAGAAGTTTCAGAAAGGTCAAAGAAGAGAAAAGGATTTCTACTCTTATCAATGTTACCATTGTGACAAGATGGGACATATTGCTAAGAATTGTCCATCTAGAAGAGAAGAATACAAGAAGAGAAATAAAAAAAGACACCATGCCCATGCATTTGAATATGATGAGCCACCCATGAAGATGATTAAAGAAAAGATTGAAGACTATGTCTTATTCTCTTCCCTCTCTGGATCTATGTCACCTAGAGAGGACACTTGGCTCATAGATAGTGGTGCTTCTAAGCACATGACAGGTCAGAGAGACATTCTCTCTAGCCTTAAAGAAAAGAACTTTCCCCATAAAGTTACACATGGAGATGATTACTAGTACCATATCAAAGGAGTGGGAGAATCCACCTACAAACTTGATTCAAGGACCCCAATTAAGATGAAGGATGTACTATATGTACTAGGTTTGACGAAGAATTTGCTTTCTATCTAAGCTTTAGATAAAAAGGATTCAGGGTTTCATTCATAGATG
Source organism: Picea engelmannii (assembly GCA_009831015.1). Taxonomy (NCBI): domain Eukaryota; kingdom Viridiplantae; phylum Streptophyta; class Pinopsida; order Pinales; family Pinaceae; genus Picea; species Picea engelmannii. The sequence goes on from ML780781.1 coordinate 67,599, forward strand.
GTGAAGTCCTTATGTGGCCTAAAGGAAAAACCATAGAAGATGAAATTTTTATTGGAACAGAAGAAGGTGGCCTATATAAGTTAAAAGGTCACTCAGATGCAGCCTTGCCTCATTCCAGTGAGAGTCCATGTGAACTTTGGCATAGAAGACTAGCTCACGTCAACTACAAAGCCTTACCATATGTGAACAAGGCAGTTACAGGTCTACCAAAATTCAAGGTTGACCATGAAGGTGTGTGCAAGGGATGTGCAGAAGGAAAGAACATAAAGAAGCCTTTCCCAAAGAGCGACAGTAAAGCAGAAAGAATCTTGGAGCTCATCCACTCATATGTATTTGGCCCAATTCCATCAACCTCTCTTAGTGGGTATATACACTATGTGTCATTTATTGATGACTATTCTCGCAAGACTTGGGTTTACTTTTTGAAATCAAAAGATGAAGTGTTTTGAAAATTCAAGGAATTCAAAGCCTTGATAGAGAATCTCTCTGAAAGAAAAATCAAGATACTCAGGTCAGATAATGGAGGAGAATACACCTTAAAATAATTTGTAATCTTTTGCAGAGATGTCTGGATTAAGAGGGAGCTCACCACTCCCTACAATCCTCAACAAAATGGTGTAGCATAAAGAAAGAATAGAACTAAAATGGAAACTTAGTGAAGACTATGATGGATAATCAAGATCTTCCAATGCACTTATGGGTTGAAGCAGCAAGAACAACAGTGTATGTCCAAAATAGATTATCCCATAGTGCACTTGGGTTCAAAACCCCCGAATAAATTTTCTCCAAAAAGAAGCCAGAAGTAAGCCATCTCAAGATATTTGGTTGTCCAGTGTTTGTACACTTTCTAAAGGAAAGGAGAACCAAGTTGGACCCTTCAAGAAAGAAGGGAATATTTGTTGGATATTGTGAGGTCTCTAAGGCCTTCAGAATTTACATACCAGGTTACCATAATATTGAGATCAATAGAGATGTAACCTTTGATGAAGATGCAACACTCAAGAAATCAAGGAGATGTCAGCTTGGGGAAGTATATGAAGAAGAGCCTTTAGCTCCCAGAGTTGCAGAACCCATGAGGGAATTCACAGCTTCCCCTGATGATGAGATTCAAGAGGATCATGATATGATAGAATCTCAAGAACCTCCCCAAATGAAAATCTCTCATAAGAGAAATCCAACTTGGGAAAGGGAACTCATTCAAGATGGAAAGAAGTATGGTGCCCCAGAAGGAACCATGAGACAAATCAAGAAATCTAAGCCATTCTCCAGTTATATGGCTTTGATGTGTGATCTCATAGAAAATGAGCCTACTTTCTTTGAAGAATCCATTCAGAAGAAAGAATGGGCAGATGCCATGACATAAGAATACCAATCCATTATAAAGAATGATGTATGGGAAATAATTCCCAGACCGAAGAACAAAGATGTGGTATCTTCCAAATGGTTATACAAGATAAAACATGTTGTAGATGGAAGTATTGAAAAATATGAACAAAAGTTTGTAGCTCGTGGCTTTTCTCAAAAGGAAGGCATTGATTATGAAGAGATGTTTGCTCCTGTAGCCAGATACACTTCTATCAGATCCATCATAGCTCTTGCAACCAAGATGAAGTGGAAGTTACACCATATGGATGTGAAAACAACCTTCTTAAATGATGTTATTGAAGAAGAAGTGTATATAGAACAACCTCAAGGGTTTGAAGTTGAAGATAGAAAGACTCATGTCTGCAGATTGAAGAAGGATTTGTACGGGTTGAAGCAAGCTCCTAGAGCTTGGTATGGTAGAATCTAGTTTTCTGATGAGCTTGGGCTTTACCAAGAGTAAATTTGATTCTAACCTTTACTTCAAGGTTATGAATGATGAGCCAATTATATTGTTGATGAATGTGGATGACTTATTCTTAACTGGAGAAGAAAATCTGATCACTGATTGTAAGAAGAAGCTCATTGCAGAATTTGAGATGAAAGACCTATGCAAGATGCACTATTTCTTAGTTCTTGAGGTTTGGCAGAGCCCAGAGAAGATCTTCCTTAACCAAGGGAAGTATGCAGTTGAAATATTGAAGAGGTTTGATATGTTGGAATGTAAAGCCATGAACACACCCATGGAAACTAAGTTGAATCTCCTGGGTGATACTCCGTCAGAATTGGTTGATGCTACAATGTACTGATAGATCATTGGATCATTGATGTATCTGACATATACAAGGCCGGATATATGTTTTGTTCTAAACACCTTGAGTCGGTACCTGGTAGAGCCCAGATGTGTTCACCTTGTTTCTACAAAACATGTGATGAGATACCTTAAGGGTATGTTGGCATTTGGTCTATGTTATAATGGAGATCATGACTTCAGACTAGTTGGTTATACTGATTCAGATTGGGTTGGAAGTGTTTCTGATAAAAAGAGGACTTCAGGATGTTGTTTCAGTCTCGAGTCAGCCATGACTTCATGGTAGAGTAGAAAACAATCCAGTATTACTCTCAGTACAGCAGAAGCAGAATACATTCATGCATGTTCTGCCAATTGTGAAGCCATATGGCTTCAGAAGTTTTTGACAGGTTTATTTGATCTGGATATGGAAGAAATTGTGATTCTATGTGATAACCAGAGTTTCATAAAGATTAGGAAGAACCCTCTGTTCCATGATAAGTCAAAGCACATAGAAATCCAGTATCACTACATTTGTGATATGGTGCAGAGGGGAGTTGTAAAGCTCCAATATGTTGGCACAGATGAGAAGGTTGCAGATGTGTTGACCAATCCTCTATCTCATGTAAAGTTTGAATAATTTCTAGACAAGATTGGTATAGTCCGAAAGGACCTCCCTCGAAAGGGGGAGTGATGTTGATGATATTATGGTATCCTGAACAATAGCGGGTAGCTCAGTTAGGATTTTATATCCTAGGGGACTGATCATCCCTAGACAAATCCTAAAGGTATGGTAAGGATGGTCTGTCAGAGTACCTGTGCATGTATATGCCAGTTGTGGTCAGTAGTAGTAGCTCCGTTAGGATTTTTATAATCCTAGGGAATATTATGATTCCTATGCAGATCCCAAAGGTCCAGTAAGGACGGTCTCTCAAAATACCATGTGGTAGCTCCGTTAGGATTTTATATTCTAGGGAATCTTATGATTCCCGGGCATATCTTTAGGGACTGTTAGAGTACCACAAAATTTTGTTGTTACACCTGCCTCATTCTATTGCTATATCATGATGATAATGTTAGCCCAGCCTCGTGCTAATGATATTGTTATTCTAGCCTCATGTTGTTGATGATGTTGCTCCAGCCTCGTGTTGTGAGGATGTTGTTGCTCCAGCCTCGTGTTGTGATGGTGTTGTTGCTCCAGCCTAGTGTTGTGATGATGTTGTTGCTCCAGCCTCGTGTTGTTGTTGATGTTGTTGTTATAGCTTTTATGCTAACTAATGTTGATGTTTCAGATTCCAACTCCATGCTATGAACGATGATGATGATGTTATTCCAGCTTCATGTTGTAAACAATGATGATGATGCCAATCCAGCTCCATGTTGTGAATGATGATGTTACTGATGATGAGAAAAACTTTCGATGATTTATAGATATGCCAGTCAATGTTCCAAATGTTGTTGATGTTGTTTCCCTCTCTCTCTCCTGATGATGTTGTAGAATACCCTTCTTGTTAAGGGGGAGTGTTGAAATATTGTAACAGCAAAGAATATTCTACTTATTATTGAGTTATTATCTCATAGATCAATCCCCTTTTGTGGATTGATCATGTTGGGACTCTTGTATGACCAAATCCGCTTTTGTGGATTGATCATGTCGAGACTCTTGTATGACCAAATCCCCTTTTGTGGATTGGTCAAACCCTAAACAAATTTTGCTAATTGAGAAGTCGTCCCCTAGGCCTAATTAAAGTGGTTTTAGCCACTAGTTGGAGAAGTCGACCCTACCCAATGAAGAGACACCACCCTAG
>ML780781.1:78894-89457 GCA_009831015.1 Picea engelmannii
GTAATTGTATTAGGACCAAATCCCCTTTTGCGGATTGGTCATCGAACAATTGTAATAGGCAGAATAAGAAGTTGGCCCCAGCAGTTATTATTGAAACCCAGAATTAAATTAAAGGTGGGTTTACCCACCCAGAGTGAGAGGTCGGCCCTTCCAATGAAACCCTTTCACATGTGCCAGTCTTGTATGTATAGGGAGGCTAGCGCCTCACTTTATCACACAACACACTTGCTCATTCTCTTATGAGGCAAGCTGCAATTACCAGTTGGAGAGAGGGAGAAGAGTGGTGCATCTTTTGGAGAGGACTATCTGTATTGATTTGAGTTATCTCTTGAACATTGTATTGGCAATTTATGATAAGGTATTTTTTGTTGGGTTTTCTTCCCCTAGAGGCTTTCCCAGGATAAATGTTGTGTCTCTTGTGAATGTGTATTTCTTAGTGATCTTGTTCTTATGTTGCTCTTATCTATTGAAATGCAAAGAACTATAATAATGGCATAAACATTAACATCTCCAGCTTACAAACATGAGAGAAATCCCCTAATAAGGGTATGTGGTCCCTATCTGAGACAAAGCTGGAACATAGAGATGACCTCCTCCATTCAGAGAGTTCATAAGAACTCTAGATGATTATCCTGTGGGAAAGGTCATCTGTTAAGTTAGACATGCATGTGGTTGAGCACAAGGTGAATGTGTGAAAACCCAAAGTGTTAGGTGCATCGCCATGAGAACATAAATGAAGATGATGTATTGGCCTCCTCTGAGCAACAGAGTTGACAAGAAACTCCAGCTGACTCTCCTGTTTGATGCAGTGGAAAAGAAAATCTGTTGAGTGGACGTGCATGTGGACGAGCACATGTGAACGTGTGAAGATCGGGTTCTTTTTTGTAATGCAGTGAGCCATAGATATGGACATCCCTATGGATGTGCCCCTAGTGGATGAGCACTAGTGGGTGTATCAGATCCCTTGCTATATTGTTCAAGAATCAAACCTGTCTGTAACCCTAATTGTAATGTAAAGGGTACAGGTCGTCCCCACCTTAATGTGATTAGTAATAAATGTAGAAGATAATTAATATGGTTAATATTAATTATAATATGACCTAGAGCGTACGTTGGCCTTTGGTCTCTATTATAATGGAGATCATGACTTCAGACTGGTTGGTTATACTGATTCAAATTTTGCTGGAAGTGTTTCTGATAGAAAGAGCACTTCAGGATGTTGTTTTAGTCTCGAGTCAGCCATGACTTCATGGTAGAGTAGGAAACAATCCAGTATTTCTCTCATAACAGCAAAAGCATAATACATTGCTGCAAGTTTCGCCAATTGTGAAGCCATATGGCTTCGGAAGTTTTTGGCAGGTCTATTTGATCTAGATATGGAAGCAATTGTTATTCTATGTGATAACCAGAGTTGCATAAAGATGACGAAGAACCATGTGCTCCATGATATTTCAAAGCACATAGAAATCTAGTATCCCTACATTTATGATATGGTGCAGAGGGGAGTTGTAAAGCTCCAATATATTGGCACAGATGAGCAGGTTGCAGATGTTTTGACCAAGCTTCTATCTCGTGTAAAGTTTGAATACTTTCGAGACAAGCTTGGTATAGTCCGAAAGGACCTCCATCGAAAGGGGGAGTGATGTTGATGATACTATGGTATCTTGAACAATAGTGGGTAGCTCAATTAGGATTTTATATCCTAGGGGACTGATCATCCCTGGACAGATCTCGAAGGCCCGGTAAGGATGGTCTATCAGAGTACTTGTGCATGTATATGTCAGTTGTGGTCAGTAGTGGTAGCTTCGTTAGGATTTTTATAATCCTAGGGAATCTTATGATTCTTGAGCAGATCATGAAGATCTGGTAAGGACGGTATGTCAGAGTACCATGTGGTAGCTCCATTAGGATTTTATATCCTAGGGAATCTTATGATTCCCGGGCATATCCTTAGGGACTGTCAGAGTACCACAAAATGTTGTTGTTACACCTGCCTCATTCTATTGCTATATGATCATGATGATGTTATCCCAGCCTCGTGCTGATGATATTGTTATTCCAGCCTCATGGTGTTGATGATGTTGTTGCCCCAGCCTCGTGTTGTGATGATGTTGTTGCTCCAGCTTCATGTTGTGATCGTGTTGTTGCTCCAACCTAGTGTTGTGATGATGTTGTTGCTCCAGCCTTGTGTTTTTTATGATGATGTTGTTGTTATAGCTTTTATGCTAACTAATGTTGATGTTTTAGATTCCAACTCCATGTTGTGAACGATAATGATCATGTTATTCCAACTTCATGTTGTAAATGATGATGATGATGCCATTCCAGCTCCATGTTGTGAATGATGATGTTATTTATGATGAGAAAAACTTTTGATGATTTATAGATATGTCAGTGAGTGTTCCAGATGTAGTTGATGTTGTTTCCCTCTCTCTCTCCTGATGATGTTGTAGAATACCCTTCTTGTTAAGGGGGAGTGTTGAAATATTGTAACTGCAAAGAATATTCTACTTATTATTGAGTTATTATCTCATATTTCAATCCCCTTTTGTGGATTGATCATGTCGAGACTCTTGTATGACCAAATCCCCTTTTGTGGATTGGTCAAACCCTAAACAAATGTTGCTAATTGAGAAGTTGTCCCCTAGGCCTAATTAAAGTGGTTTTAGCCACTAGTTGGAGAAGTCAACCCTACCCAATGAAGAGACACCACCCTAGAACTCCTCGGCTAGTATAAATAAGAGAGGCTAGCACCTCATTCACTCACTCACTCAAGTCACTCATCTAGTGCGCAAGTTTGAAGGAAATTGCAGTTGCCAGAAGAAGGAAGAGAGAGGCGCATTGATCATTGTTGGATATTCTCTTGTGTTTGGTATTTTATCTTGGAATTGTATTGGCAATCTATATTAAGGAAGTTTTTGTTGGGTTTTCTCCCCCATGAGGGTTTCACATGATAAATTATGCGTACCTTGTGATTGTGTATATTTCAGTGATCCTACTTATGCTATTATTGTCTAGTAAATTGAAAAGAACTTAATAACAACTCTAAATTTAACATGCAAATCATATCTTGAGATATCTTCGTGGATGATAATGTATGGTTTGAGATATGCCTCAAATAGTGAAGTATATTTGCATGGATTTACCGATTCAGATTAGGCAAGGAGTGCAGAAGATAGAAAGAGTACTTTTGGACTGTGTTTCAATTTGAGTTTTGCTATGATTTCATGGGCTTGCAAAAAACAGAAGTCTGTTGCACTTCGCACTGCGGAAGCAGAGTATATTGCAGCTTGTGATGCTTGTACGGAAGCAGTGTGGCTCCCTAAGCTGGTTTCTGGACTGTTTGATTAGGTGTTGGATTTGACTGTCATATATTATGATAACCAGAGCTGTGTGAAGCTCTCATAGAATATGATGTTCCACAATAGGTCGAAGCACATTGAGATCAAGTACTATTTTCTCCATGATAAAGTCCAAAGGGAAGAAGTGGTTCTCCAATATATCTCCACTGATGAGCAGACTGCAAATATTTTGACGAAGCCTTTGTCCAAGATAAAGTTTGCATACTTGAGGTACAAGCTGGGGCTCATGGAGATTGCTCCCTTGGTTGAAAGGGATGAGATGACTTCCTCGATTGGGAAGGAGCATTGATATTGTTGATGATTGCAGCTATGTGAGACATTCTCTAGCTTACAAACCTGTGAGATGTGGATCATTGCAGCTATGTGAGACTTTCTCCAACTTACAAACCTGAGAGAAATCCCCTAAGAAGGGTATGTGGTTCCTATCTGAGACAAAGCTGGAATGTAGAGATGACCTCGTCCATTCAGAGAGTTGAGAAGAACTCTAGATTATTATCCTGTGGGAAAGGTGATCTGTTGAGTTAGACGTGCCTGTGGCTGAGCACAAGGTGAACGTGTGAAACCCCAAAGTGTTGGGTGCATCATCATGAGAATAGAAATGAAGATTATGTCTTGGCCTCCTCTGAGCAACAAAGTTGACAAGAAACTCCAGATGACTCTCCTGTGTGATGCAATGGAAAAGAAGATATGTTGAGTGGATGTGCCTGTGGACGAGCACAGGTGAACGTGTGAAGATTTGGTTCTTCTGTGTAGTGCAGTGAGCCAGAGATATGGATATCCCTATGGATGTGCCCCTAGTGGATGAGCACTAGTGGGTGTATCATATCCCCTGCTATATTGTTCAAGAGTCAGACCTGCCTGTAACCCTAATTGTAATGTAAAGGGTACAGGTTGGCCCCACCTTAATGTGATTAGTAATAAATGTAAAAGATAATTAATCTAGTTAATATTAATTATAATATGACTTAGAGAGGTCGGCCCTATTGTGCCAATAGACGCTTATGTTGATAGGACAAATCTAATATAAGTAAAGGAAGATTCCCCATTGTGGAATCATATCCTACACACAAGTTTGGAAATTTCAGCAAGTACATCTTCTTGGGAAAAGTGCACACCTCTCTTGGGTGCTAGTCTTCTAGGGTTTGAGCACCCTCTTGTGTGTTAAGTTGTATTGGTGGTGAAGGTCTTTCTCTTGAAGAATATAGCAAAGGATTTGGTTGGGTTTTCTTCCCTTGTTGAGAAGGGTTTCCCAGGATACTTCTTGTGTTCTTCTGCATGGTGTTTCTTCTTGTGATCTTAGTTGCTGCAACATTCTTGTTTATGGTTAAGACAAATGAAAATTGAAATGAACTACATGCTTAACCTAGCTTATTGAAAAATCAACAGATATGTGGCATCGTGGACTTTCAGTGAGTTGTGGATCTGTATCATGCTAGTACGGCTTAGAGATGGTCATACAACTTAGAGATGATGCTTGCATCATGCTAGTACAACTCAGATATGATACAGATGGTTGGAGTTGTTGATACAGTGGCCTGAGAAGCATCATGCTAGTCTAGCTTAGAGGTGAACATACAACTTAGAGATGAGGCTTGCATCATTCTAGTTATATTCGCGCTAGTAGAGCTTAAAGACTATGTTGGTGAGCCGCATCATGCTAGATATGGCCATGTGAGTACAAATTAGATATGACATGCAACTTATATATGATGTATTGACATCATGCTAGATATGTCATTCTAGTATGGCTTAGAGATGACCATACAGCTTAGAGATGATACAGGGGGCTATGTCATGCTAGATATGATCATGCGAGTACAACTTAAAAGTGGCATATAACATAGATATGATGTATTCACATCATGCTAGATATGTCATGCTAGTACGGCTTAGAGATGATCATACAGCTTAGAGATGACACAGTGAGGCACTGATCTACATCATGTGAGTACAACTTAGATGTGGCATATAGTTTAGAGATGATGCTTGCATCATGCTAGTCATGTCATGCTAGTACAACTTAGAGATGATGTAGATGATATTGTATCACGCCAGTAAAACTTAGATATGATGCATGCACATCATGTTAGTATGCTACTGTGGTGAATGTGTTCCACTGGTTGTGACTATGTGTCACTGGTTAGTAGTTGTGTGCTACTAGGATTGGTTGTGTACCACTGGATAGTAGTTATATACTACTATGGATAGACACAGTTGTGTTCTATTGGATGGCATTGTTCTGATTGTCATGGAGACTATCTAGATGGATAGTGATGATGGTTCTCGTGATTTGATTTATGTGATCATGAGATAGCTTGTGTGGCTATGGTGCTGTTACCGGTTGAATGGTTTGTTTATGCTCAATAACATTGTCTTTAATACCTCCCTGACTAGGAGGGAGTCTTGATATTACGGTAGTTGCAGGAGGTATTAACCTCTACGTGTAACCTTTGATGAGACTAGAATATTTCGGGAAGAAAGAGAAACCCTAAACTATTGGTTAAGAACCATAGAAGACAAGTCGACTCAAGAGAAAATCTAATATTAAGTTATTAGCCTCCAGGAAGAGAAGTCGGCCCAGTTAGGTGACTTGAAGAACTATAAATAGAGGGTGCTTAAGCTCATTTGTCTCACTCTCACAACTGCATAAAGACTAGAAGTGTGCATGACTAGAGGAGAGTTGCAGCTACTGCAGTGGTGACTTGGTCTTTGATTATGGTTTGGAGTTTATGTTTGGTGCACTAGCTTTGGAGAGAGGTACATTATCTTGGTTGGCTATCTGCTCTAGTGTTTTCTTCCGAAATTATTCTAGATGTCAAGGTTAAGGTGCTCGAGGTTGGCCTCGTGCCTATGATGGGTGACAATATTGAGATATTTTCTATGGTGAAACGAGCACACTTATTATTTTAACAGAATGTTCCCCATAGGGTTTTATCATGTAAAAAAATTGGTGTGTTGATATTTTATTTCGTTGTGTGAGTGGTTACTGAAGGTGTTCGTCCTATGTTGGAATACATGTATTGTCAAACATAGTATTAGAGGGCATTTGAAGACCCGCTCCCATTGTAGATCGAGATCTTGAAGTTGTGTTGTTGCATCTCTAGTTGTTTTCATTTATTCACATTTTTGGGTTGAGAGGAATGTTCCATTGCATCCAGAGCACTTGTTTCAGTTAGGAATGTTTTTTGTTTCACTCGAAAAAGTTTTTGTTTTCCCAATATACGACCATTTTAGTCAGATCTAGAGGTATAAAGCCTGAATACACCGTTTTAAATTTTTTACAAAGATAATATTTCGATTTTATTTCGGTTTTTAGTTTTATATTTCTGGGATTCTACTCTTTTAGATTTGCGTATGCTCTTTTCTCCACGCTTTGTGCGATCTCGACAAATCAAAAATAGAGCAAAAAGGATTTTATTGTTTTCATATGCTCTTTGATGTGTGCTCTGTGCGATCTCGGTAAATTAGAAACAGAGGGAAAATTTGCATTTTTGGGGTAAGTTAATGGAAATATAACCCTTCTTGTTGTCGAGAAGTGAATTTTTGTATGTGTGTGATTGCATGAAAATAAGTTTTTATTGAACACACACTCTGGGGCCATCTTCCACATCAACAGCACCACCCGCAATCATCCTTAAAACTATAATGTGTTTTGCACTAGCTCACTTGGTTGAAAGTTACTTTACTTAGTAAGAGGTCTTGAGTTCAAGTCTCTTTTTTTGTTACTTAAAAAAAAAAAAGTTCATGCATTTATTGGAAAGTGCATTTCACTTAATTATAAAAGTGAACCGGTATTAAATAACTTTAATATTTTATTTTAAATCGTTTTTTGCATGTAACTTTCATTTACAAAGTAACTTCATCATAAAAGTGGTTTTTACTTATTCTATCAAAGTGGGTCACTTCATAAGTAACTTATTTAAAAGTGACCTTATAGGCATAGTTAGGAGGAACATCACCATGTGGACCAACTTCTACTTGCCATGTGGCTCTTTGGTTATTGTTTATGTTTTTTTTCAAAGGGACATAACTTTCTCATCTGAAGTCTGTTTTCAGCGTCATTTTTTTTAAATAGCCTATTTTTTTGAGAGCTTTCCATCCAGACCATTAGTTTCAACTTTTAAATCCAAATTCTCTGCATTTTTAATATGGATTCTCCCATTGATATTTTGCTTACCAGTACCAACTACTTCTCATGGAAATATCATATGGAGGATGTATTAAGAAGTAAAGGATTGTACCAAATTACCTTGGGAAAGAACCAACCTCCACTGATGTCGACAAGAAAGACAAGTGGGATAATAAGAATGACAAAGCACGTGGACTAATCAGAATGTCCATCTCTCTTGGTTTAAGGTTTCACCTTCAAGGAATTGATGGCCTAGATAAATCTTACGAAAACTTGAAGTTGTGTTTGGTAAACATAATATTATTCGAGCCCACCTCTTGGAAAATAACTTAATGACTTTAAGTCCAAATAATTTTCCTTGCATTAAAGACTACTTATCTAAGTTCAAAACACTTGAGTTTTATGTATAGACTACAAAATATATTTCAAGGAAGACTGATGCATCTATATTATTATTTCTAAGTTTGGTAGTGCATATTTTTTGTTTGTATCTACCTTTTATGCCACTAGAGAAGCTCTGGGGAGTGTTTACCAAAATCCCTCTCTTAAGTCTTTTTGTGATGCTCTTATTCGATAGAAAGATAATTTTGTGCAACTTGGATTGATTAGCACTATAAGTACATCCAACAAAGCCTTAGTGGCTCAGCAGAAATTTAAATTCAAGAATCCAAGAAGCAACATCCTCGCCACAACAACAAGCAAAACAAGGGTCCCAAACCCTCTTCGCTAGCTTCTGCTCCTAATAATGGTAACAAAGGAGAAAAATCCAAGACAAAAAAACTAATAGACATTGCAACTTATGTGGGAAACATGGTCATGTGGAGCCCAAATGTTTGAAAAAGATGGAAACCTTAGAAGCAGAGATGAAGAAGAACAACAACATTATTGATTCTTCTTCTTCTTCTTCTTCTTCTCATGGACATGCACTTTCTGCTTTTGGTTTGTCCTTCAATGCAACTTCTATTTCTTCTTCTGATGAGTGGATTATTTATTATGGAGCATCTTATCATATGGCTAAGGATAAAGACATATTTTATGCTCTAAATGAATGTAACACCTAGAGAATATTTGTTGGGGATGATAAATCTCTTAGAGTTGTAAGGTTTGGAATACTTCAAATAGATAATGGTCATTTCAATGATGTATTATGTGTTCCAATTCTTTCCTCCAACCTTCTATCAATATATGAGATCACTCATTCAGGTGAAGGTAAAATTGTAGATTTTTCACCTCACCAAGTTGTAAATAAGGATTTAAAACATCCTAACCATGTCATCACAACTGGAATTGTTGATTATATTACCATGTTGTACAAGTTGGAAAACTTTGGGTCATCATATTTCCAATCAGTTTTTGTTGTTCATAGTGATGACTTGAGAAAACTTTGGCATGAGCAGTTTGGTCATCAAAATTATCGCTCATTGCAACAACTATGTAATCAATAGATGGTGATTGGTCTTCCTCTTGTTTCTTGTAGAAATGGTGTTTGTGTCAGTTGTGTTCTCGGAAAACATAATTGGAACAATTTTGACAAATGTGTCTCTTGGCATGCCTCGACCCCTTTATAGCTTGTTCATAGTGACTTGTGTGGCCTGCTTTCTTCTCCTCCTTTTCATGGATGAAAGTATTTCTTAAATTTAGATGCACTTGGGTTTACTTCTTAAAACTTAAGAGCGAAGTGTTTGAAAAGTTTTTGGCCTACAAGGCCCTTGTAGAAAAACAATCTAAACATCAACTTCAAAGGTTAAGAACAAATAATGGAGGGGAATATGTGAACAACAATTTTACAAGTTATTGAACTGCACAGGGCATCCAAATGAAACACATTGTTCCATATACACCATAGCAAAATGATGTTGTTGAGAGAAAGAATAGCAAATTAAAAGAAATGGTTTGTTGTATGATCCAATCTAAGGGATTAAGTCTTAATTATTGGGCAGAAGTCATTCACTATGAAAATTACATAGTAAACCGCACTCCCACAAAGGCTCTAGAAAATATAAGACCGAAAGAAGCATGGAATAAAATTAAGCCAGATGTAAGCCACTTCTATGTATTTGGCAGTGTAGCATGGGCTCACATTCATGATGAGAAAAGGAAAGATTTATAGCCTAAAAGTGAGAAGTGTATTTTTGTTAGATAGTCTGAAGATGTCAAAGGTTATAGACTTTTTCAGTGTCATTCTAATGAAATTATTATTAGAAGGGATGTTAAATTTGATGAAAATATCTTAGCCTACAAGCCTAATTCAATGTTTGTGCCTTCTTCGACCTGCAAGCCATCTTCGACGTTTGTGCCATCTTTTATTCCTATTCTGGTTTCTTCTTCAGATGATGATGACATTGAGGATGAAAATATACCTCTGCTTGCTCACCTTCCTCTAGATGAATCCATTGAACATGAACTTGCATCAGTACCGTCACTTCCGAGATGGGTCCGTTCAACACAAGAAACAGGTAGTGATCTTGTCAATGATCCTACATATCATCATTAGACACATTTGTAGTTCTAGCGAGACTCTTCTCTTTTGGCTCAAGTTTCAGAGACTCATGATCCAAAAACATTTGCATAAGATTTGTGTCATCCTGATTGGGACATGGCAAGAATGAAGATTATCGCTCTTTAATGGCGAACAATGCTTGGGATCTTATTGTTGAGATTTGGGTACCTTGGAAAGTGGTCCCCTTGTGTTTGTGAGTCTCTAAACACAAAGGGGGAGACTATTACCCTTATTACTTTACTTTATGTTATAATTTCACATTGACTTAGGAGGTTAAGTCAAAAGTGAAATATGTCACTTAAGTTATTAAATTAACTTAAAGTGACATTTAATTCACTTTGTGGGTGAGTTAAAGGACATGAGGAAAACGAAGGAAAGTGGGTTTCCTAAGTGAGATTTTTTTATTAAATCTCACCCATTGACTAGACATGGCTAGATTGGATCTATGCCATTGATCTTTTAGGGTTTGGCCAAAGAGAGGCTAAAGGAGGGAAAAGGGAAAGGAAGAGATTCAATTATTCACTTGCTCACTTAAGAGACTTGGGTGAGGAGGAGTGAAGAGAAGGAGAGGA
>ML780781.1:273792-299299 GCA_009831015.1 Picea engelmannii
GGGCTAAAATTAATCACGCTTAATCACTTAACTCAATCCTTAGTCTACAACATCGTCAATTTATATTTCACACTTGCAAGTATTCAGATCTCATATTTACATTCATATGCAAGTCTTTTATATGTTGTAGAATAATTTCTTAAGTGGTTATATCTCTTATCTAGAATACTTCATTTTTCAAGCATTTCATCTATCTTGTATCCATATATCTGTGGTGTGATCCTTCAAGAAGTGCACATCCACCTAGAGACATTCTCTTGATTGGGTCTTGAGTGCTTTGCGTCTTTTGGCCATTGATAGGCAGTCCAACAGAATTCTATCTGTTATGAGCATGCTTGGCTTGATATGTTGATGGTTGTTCATCTTTGAATATCTTCTTTTCCTACACATTTCAAGCACTTGTTAATATCTTGTATCTATTGTATCTAGCTTAGCCTTAATCTACATATCTTAGGTTTTCTTTATGTATCTTGTACCTAATCTAGTTTAGCTTGTATATCTCATATATTCTTTTGTATCTATCTGTATCTATCTTGTTATAATTTTGTAATCTTTGTAACTTGTAATTATCTTGTAATTAATCTTCCCTTAATCTAGTTGACCCAATTTGCCCAATCTTATGCACTAGTCTTAGTTGTCCTAGGAAAAGGTTCTGACTGTCATACTTTATTGTTGCATCTGCATTATTGCTTAACATCATAAGTTGGATTCCCCCTAACCATTTAACAAATTAAAACCAACTCCTAGAACATTAAACTCTTAATCTCATCTAGTAACTAGGGTCTACCCCCCTTGGCTTCCCTAAGAGTTAGCCTAGACGGAAGAGGTTCAAGTCAAAGTGATAGCGTGGACTTTGAACCTAGGCATTGTGCCTTCGAGGACACACTAAGTGAGCAGGACTTAGCTCACGTTTGTGAGTGTTTATAAGAACGGCAACAGGACCAACATTTTTGCATTATTCAACCATCCCCCCAAGTCAATATTTAATTTTGCATTTGTAGGAACAGTTGATTTAGGAGGGGGAGGAGGTACCTTAGGAACACTTGTTTGAGGCTTGTCTTGATTCTTAGTTCCATTTCTTTGGTAAGCAAAGCCTCTATATCTAGCCAAATCTGATACTTTCTTCATTGTAGGCTTAGGACCAAACTTTTATGTTTCTCTATCCACTACATCATTCATGCAGTTTACGTCCTCACCATACTCAGTTAATTCCATCCATTCATTCATGCCAACATTATACTTTCGACCACACATGTTAACTTGTTCATTTTCTGATCTAGAGAACCCTTCTTCACCACAAATTTCAAGGAAGACTGGGCAAGTTGATTCTTCGTGAAATTCCCCACAAGGCCTACAATAAGGGATAACTTGGTGATCAACCAAGTTAGTAGACTCAAAAGGATTTGGTGGCCTTTTCTCTTGAGGTGGAGGTCTCTTTGGCCATTTATCATTTGGCTTATGATGAGGTCTACTAGATTGATCCCTCTCCATGGCTATCAACCTATTTTGTATGGTTGTGCGCTGATTAGCATGGTTAATCTCTATTTGATTAGCCTGATTAACTTCCATTTTCTTAATTAATTGAGTGAGCTCCTTGATGCCATCACTAGAAGACTCTTGACTTTCCACTTTCTTCTTCTTCTCTTCCATGGGTTTGCAAGAAGTTCCCCTTGAAAAACCTTGCAAATTTGGCTTCCTAGCATCTTGCATCTTCTTCTCTATTTTGATAGCATACTTTTGTGCATCCTTTAGAGTTGTTGGATCTTTATCCCTCAACTGATATCCGATCTCTCCCTCAGAGCCTACCATATAATGAATTAATATTGAGGCATCGGGAGGCTTAATAGTTTGAGGGAGGCTTTTAACTAAGTCGTTAAATTTTTTGTTGAATTCCTCCATTGTTTCATTTTCCTTCTTTTGACTAGAGCTAAGGGCAACCAATAAATGACGATTTTCCTTTTGATCACCCCATCTTTCATTGAAGGCTTTTTGGATTTCTGCCAAGGTGTTAAATTTGTTATCATCCTGTTCCATAAACCACTCTAACGCTTCCCCCTCCAGAGAATACACAAAACGTTTCATCTTGACATCTTCATAATTGTGACCACTACACCATTTTAGGATGCACATGTTGAAATTCATGATGTGAGATCTGGCACTAACAGCATTGTTTCCTTGAAAAGCAAGCAATTTCTCAACAGCTTTGTCAGGAACAGGATGAGGATAACCTTGAACATTAATAAAATTACATGGGCTCAATGGATCACCCATAATTGTTGTAGGATTAGTTGTTGTAGGATTAGGTGTTGTAGGATTATTATGTGCAAACAAGAGATGTATATCAGAGATTGCTTCTTCTCCAAGACTTTCAAGGAGACTACGAGGAGCTAGTCTGTTTATTCTCTTCTTATACACCCTTTCAGGTTCAGGAAAAGAATTAACCCACCCTTGCGAGTTGCTCCTGGTAGGATGCCTCAAGGTATGATTAAGTGGAGTTGCCACTTGGAAACTAAGCAATGTCAAATAACACAACTCAAGTTTAAAAAATTAAGGGAAAAGTTTATTACTTAGTTTTTTAAAGAATTAATTAGATTTTGTTGATTAACCAAGGATAAGAGACTTATCCCCGACAACGACGCCAAATATGTTGTCATCCTTATACACACCTACAAGCGTGGAGAAATCTCCAACCCACTTGGTGTGTTCTTGGAGGCACAAGCCTAAGTCCAGACCCACTGTCACCTCAATCAGGACCTCTTCCATCTAGGCTCACTCCTAGGGAAACCAAGGGGGGGTAGACCCTATTTAACTATGTTAAGTTTTGATTAATGATCTAGGAGTTAATTAAGTTATCAATTAGGGAGACCCAACCCAATGACAAGCAAACCATGCAGAAATGCAATTCTTTTAATGACAAGCAAACCTTTGAACTTACAAGACAACAAATAGACCAATGCCTAAATATACCCAAAATTCACTTATTGAGATATGCACATTAAAGATATTTCTACAACTTGAAATAAAGCATGGAATATCTACACAATGAATTAAACAATGAAAATTACTTTTAACATTAGAGTCTAGACAATTATTTCCAAATGAATAAAGAATACTTGTAACCAAGAATAAAAAAAATTTAGTACATGTAAATATCCACAATCAAAGACTTGCTTAAAAGTAAATTGCTTGAAAAAAGTAAATTTGCTTGGAAACTAAATAACAAAACTTGAAATGTAAACGTTGTGAAAATTGTGTAGGTTCATTTTAGTAAGTTTTTAGGTCTCTCTTGAGTTTAGGGGCATTAAGTGTGAATTGTTGCAATCCTAAGCTATGTGAGTACCCCAAGTTCTTATCCCTTCAACCAAAAGGAAGTGTTGGGTGCTCAATAAGAAGAACAAACAAGGTTCTTCCCTAGCTCCACAGGTCAAATCTAGAATGCTTGGGCACTCAACAAGGGGGACACATAGTGTCGTGAAACCATCCCTGGCTTCAACCCCTTCTAGCCTCCCAAGTCACCCTATTTTGATGGTTAAAACAATAATGGTTTGAGTGCCTAATTAATCTAGCCACACAGTCATTTTCCCTTTCTTAGTTACCCAAGATCCACAAAGTGGCAAGGGTAGGGAATACAGGGCAGAAGGCGGGGCACCAATTTGATTACTTTGCCATAAAATAAACTAAACTAGCCTTCACGATGTTGCAAGGTTGGAAAAGCCAAACACAATGCAAGGTGTGGGCGAAATTTAATAAATGAAATGACTTGAAAATAAATTAAATTAACAACCTCACAACTATGGCACAATGTGGAGGAAAAGCCTACCGATTTTGTGCCAACATGGGTGAAAGCAAATAACTTAAAAGAAATGAGCTACACTAGCCACACAACCTTCTCTTTGTGGGAGAAGTGGGGCAAACAATATTAAGTAAAAACAGAAAATTAAACTCTACTCTAGCCTTCACGATATTGCATGGATGGCAAAGCCAAACACTATTCAAGGTGTGGGCAATATTCTACAACTAAATTACAATATCAGATTTTGGAAATTAGAAATGGGAATGCAAGCCCAAGAGCTTCTCATGGGCTACTTACAATGCTTTAGAAGGTAAGAAAAGGAAAGGGGTTTGGCACCAAAACTCTTGAATGCTTCCTTGATTCTTTTGGGGCCAAAAATGAGCAGCACCTCCCCTTAACCTAGCAAAAACCTACATAAAACAGCAAGCTTTGCTTGCTAGAAAATGCTACAAAAAACTTGGAAATTGTTAATTCCTGTTAGTACATAAAACAGAAATTATAAGCTAAAATTTTGAACATGTAAATGAAGTTTAGATGATAATTTTAGACAAAAGAAATGCTTGAAAGTAAGAGAAAAAAGCTGGAAATGATAACAGAAAAATAATGGAAGCCTTGGATGGTTGGACAAGTGAATTTCCAGATCTGAAATTCACTCCTCCAAGCCTTTGGTGACCTGCAAATAAGTAAATTCTTGCTACACAATAAAACAAGGAGGTGAGTGCATCTAAAGAAACTTGCAAAATACTTTCCAAACCTCTATAGAAACAACCCACAAAACCTAATAGCAATACTACTACCAATCCTTCCCAAGCAAAATACTTTGCTTGGGTCCCAAAGCTAGAACAATGTAAGCAAGAAATACAAAAATTGAATGCAGCAATATCAACTCAAAGAGAACACCATGTAACAACACCAAGAATACTCCAAATGCACACAAGAGGTCCTCCAAAGCTTCCTTTATTATCCACAAAATGTTGTTGCAAATACTTGCAGAAAGATTACAATGAAGAGAATGGGAGAGAGAAAGAAGAGAAGGTGAGAAATTTGGGCAGCATAGACTTGCACTGAAAATAGATGGAGAAAAGAGGAGGGGAGGCCTTTCTTGTAAGGGACGAAAGCAAGGTAGACCCCTCTTGCATGCTTTACAAGTGGCATCCATGCAAGAGGGAGCTCCACTCAAGGGGGGTGCACCACATGAGAGAGGGGCGTACTTTAGGAGAGAGATGTGAGTTGTGAGGGGGTGGCTCCCCCTTTTGAGTTGTCTAAAGTTTAAACCTCTAACCTAGCACCAAGGGGGGCGCCCAAGGTGTGGGGCCCTCCAACTTTTGTGCTTTTTCCTTTTCCCATACTCACATGAAGAGGGCGGGTGCATTTCCCCTTAGGGAGACACAACCAACGTTTGAAACTTGAGCTAGGGGGGTCCTCTCTCACTTTAGAATGTTTTCCTAACTTAGGAATGACTTTAGGAATCATTTCCCCCTCATTTTCCATGACTTTAGTCATTTTTACAAAATTTGGCTTTTTTACCTTAGCCAATTAAATGTTGGTTTTTGACTGACTTGGACTCTTCATGGACATTGACCTAGCAAAACTTGTCCAATTGAGTTGAAACTTGGTACAAGGGTGTAAGGGGTCATAAGTCATTTGATTTGAGTACCCACACCCCTATAATAAATCCCCAAGGACCAAATTTTTACATTTTACATCAAAAATAATTCAAAATTCCCAATTTATGGAAATTTTAATTATTAAAAATCCTATCAAAACTTAACAGAATTCCGCAAGACTCTAGGAGATCTCTAGCATGGTCATTTACAACACTTTTAAACCTTAGTCACCCATTGGGATCAATCATTAGAAAGCCTTTCACCACTTTTAATGTTTGAGTGAAAAACTCGACGATAATTAAAATCGTCAGTAAGCGAGAATAATTACCTGAGGAAAAAAGACACTCGATGAAAGGACTTCCCTAATGATAAAGTCCTAGGAAACTAACTAAAAAATGACCCATGCTAACATATTACATTATTATCCCACGCCCGGGGAGCGGAAATTCTATGTACATAGAAAAAGTGTTGGGGGCAGAATTGCCCTGCTGAGCCAAAAGTCTTCAAACTTGTTGTACGCAAGGTACATATCTTCATGGTACATGATGTTGACCCCTAGTCGAAATAGGTGGTCAACACGACCTACTGGAAATTTCTTGGCTGTAGAAATTTTCTCTCTCGCTGAAACTGCAGAGTGAAAGTCCTTCTCCACTCTATGAGTCATTCACTCCTTGCACAATGTATGTCTTCTCCTGTCGCTTGGGTGCCTTTTATAATCTTGAGATGAGCCAAACCCTAACCTCCAAAGTGATCAATGGTTGAGATCAAATCTCCATCACTTGAGATCAATGGCTAAGATTCGTTTAATTAACTTAAATCACTAATGCCAAAAACTTAGGCATTTTATTTAAAATAACCTCCATTAATTCTAAAATGACATTCACTATAATAATTAAATTATTAAAGTGAATTTCCAAGGTTCTGAGAGATATTAATGACAACTTCCACATGTTAGACACAAACCAATGTGGAAGTACCCATCCGAGCCACGAAACATCAACACTCCGTCTTAGCGAGGAAGGTACTTCTGGAAGAGACACCTGGAATTGGTTTTCCTTTCGATCTTGGAACAATATCCTGCACATCATCTTGCACCATAACATCTTGATAAACCTGATGATCTGTTGCATCTTTAATGACATTACTCCCTAGTGCCATGAAGTTTGGAAACTTCCTTGGAGGCCTGCTCTCCCTGAATGTGCTCCTAGGAGCGCCAACATGCTCCTAAGCATCCTTCAATGTCTTCTCAAACCACTTGGGTTTCCTGACAGAGCTAGAAGAGGGTAACTCCTCTCCACCTGAAGGTTGACTCCCTGCACTAGAAGTCTATGAACTTTGTTCTCCCTTTGGAGCCACTTGCTCCCCATCCTCTGCCACCGAAATAGGCTCATGAGACTTCCTGTATATCAAGCCTTCCTCAAACCTGACATCTCAGCTCACCACGATCTTCCTCTACGCTGGAATCCAGATCCTATATGCCTTCAAGGTTTCCCTATAGCCAATAAATAAGCCCTTCTCCCCTAAGGGATCCAACTTTGTCCTCTTCTCTGTTGGTACATGGAAATACAGTAAACAACCGAAAATGCGAAAATGGCCAATCTCCAACTTCACCCCAAAGAATGCCTCTTCTGGAGTCTTGTCCTCCAAGACCTTATGAGAACTCTTGTTTTGTACATACATTGTCGTATTGCATGCCTCTGACCAAAGGAACATGGGTAGACCCTGGTCATGAATCATTGCCTTGGCAACTCCAACGATGGACTAATTCTTCCTTTTTATAACCCCGTTATGTTGTGGGTTGTGGGTTGTAAGGTATTGTCAGCTCCCTCTTTATCCATGCTTACCTGCAGACATCGTTGAAGTCTTTTGAGGTGTACTCACCCCCATTATCTGACCTCAAAACTTTGATCCTCTCGCCTGTCTGATTCTCCACAAGAGCCTTAAACTTTAGAAACCGACTGGAGACCTCACTCTTGGTCCTCATGAAGAAAATCCATGTCCTCCTAGAGAAATCATCAATGAAGGTTGCAAAGTAACTGGACCCTATCACTGACTCTACATCGAACCACACACATCTGTATGTACTAGATCCAAGATCCCCTTGGATCTGCTCTCACTGCTCGGAAAAGCGGCCTTGGCATGCTTGCCAAGAGCACACCCCTTGCATACTCCCAGTTGCTCTACACTGAACTCTGGAAGACCAATGATAATCTCCCTTAGTGCAGGTAGCGCTTTGTGATGCAAGTGACCCATCCACATGTGCCAAAGCTCACACAAGTCATCACTGTCATGAACCATAGCACGTGTTGGTTGGGCCTTCAGCCTGTATAGATTTCCCTCTATGTTACCAAGAACTTATGCTTAGTCAAGGCTAGATCATTTCGATCGAATAAGAACTCAACCATCATCGAAAGTGATCGTGTATCCCTTGTCCTCCATTCTCGAAACTGAGAGCAAATTCATTTTGAGCCCCAGAACATACAACACATCTGCCACTTCAAGAGAACCTTCTAACTCCAGCTAGAACCTAACCGTCCCAACTCCCTCTACATTACACTTGGCATTGGTGCCAAGCTCCACATGCAGATCCAAGTCCTTCTCTGACAAACTAGTGAACAACTCATGCGTCCCTGTCATGTGACAAGAAGCCCCACTACCCACAAACCAGGCACTATTGGAAACTGTGTCGAAAAGGCAAGAGACTAACAAGAAATCTTTCTCGAACCTCTCAGCAAATTCCTTGACTTGAGTTTTTGCAAATGTTGCTACATGTTGAGACTTTCCCTTTCTTTTGTTCAGGACACTATCAAGCATAGTGACCACTCTTGTGGCACGCAAAGCATTTCACTTTGCTCAGATCCCTCTTCTTTCCATCCTGTGAACTTGACTCTCCACTTGTATTCCCCTTGCTCTTCCTTGCCTGACTAGCAAGAGCCAAATTCTCATCATCACCCTTTTG
The DNA here is from genome assembly GCA_009831015.1 of Picea engelmannii. Classification (NCBI taxonomy): domain Eukaryota; kingdom Viridiplantae; phylum Streptophyta; class Pinopsida; order Pinales; family Pinaceae; genus Picea; species Picea engelmannii. The sequence goes on from ML780781.1 coordinate 282,152, forward strand.
TTGGCTTGCTAGAGATTCCTCACAAATCTCCTCTTGGATGAAATCATCCCATAGCCTGTCAAACTTGGGAAGTCTCCCATGGAACGATGCCCTTGATGAATGGGGACCATGGCTTAATGAAACGATTCCGGGCCATCGTCAACATCTCTTCATCTGTCACGACCTCCCCGACTGCTGCCAACCGATGACATACTTAAGTGATCTTGGTGAGATAGTTGGTCATTGTATCTAATCTGGTCATCTTGGCGTTTCTAAACTTTTCCCTCAACACCATCTTCTTGTTTGCATTACTGCTCTGAAAAAGATTCATCGGAGCTTCAAACATTTCCCTGGCTGACTTCTTCTCAGATAGGTAAGGAATCAAATGATCCTTCACGACATCTAAGATGATCCTCCTGGATTTCACATCCTTCTACTCATGGATGGCCAAATCTGTTGGATTTGTCGAGTGGGGTCACGGCAGTATTTGCAAAATCCCACAACCCATTCTCCATGAGAATTAATGTAACCCTCGCCTTTCAAGGAATGAAGTTAGATGCACTCTCCAACCTATCCTCAAACATCAAACCGGTTGCGGCCATCTCCAAATACAGAATTTTAATGAGGAATATAAACGGCTGGAAATTAGATCTGTTGTAAAACCTGTGACAAAACCCTTGTTTGATCTCCATCAGAGTGTTAGCTCTGATACCATGTTAAAGTTCCTTAAACCCCAATCACGGCAATTAATTCCTAGTAAATCCTTGTTGAAATGAAATGCAAATCTATTGAATAAAAGCACATTGAGATTCTTAACCAAAAAATTGCAACGAAAGTAGAACAGGAAACCAAACACATGTACATAGATATTTTTGGGTAAATACCCCTGGAAAAACCCCTATGGAAAAACCAGCAACGAGATGATTTTACTATGGAAAATCAGGCCTCCCTCACTGGGACAATGGCCCACTGATAAAATACAAACAACAACAAAACTTGGGCTGATTTCACCAGACGAAATCCTCTGCCCTCTTGCCCATGCCTAATGCCCACCTGGTTGTACAATGACTTGACTATAGGGCTACTTCTCGCGGGATGTACGACCCCTGCGGCTACTAGTTGTGGGTTGTACGGCCTTAGCCACGGTCATACGACCTCTCTGGCATCTTCTGTGGGTTGTACAACCCCTCCATAAAATCTCCCAACCTCTGCATTGCTTGGTACGGCCTGCTAGAAATTTCCTGGCTACAGAAATTTTCTCTCACCGAAACTACAGAGTGAAAGTCCTTCTCCACTCTATGAGTCACTGACTCCTTGCACAATGTGTGTCTTCTCCTCTCCCTTGGTTGCCTTTTATAATCTTGAGATGATCCAAAGCCATAACCTCCAAAGTGATCAATAGTTGAGATCAAATCTCCATCACTTGAGATCAATGGCTAAGATTCATTTAATTAACTTAAATCACTAATGCAAAAAACTTAGGCATTTTATTTAAATTAACCTCCATTAATTCTAAAATGACATTCACTTTAATAATTAAATTATTAAAGTGAATTTCCAAGGTTCTGAGAGGTATTAATGATGACTTCCACATGTTAGACACAAACCAATGTGAAAGTACCTATTCGAGCTACAAAACATCAATAGGCAAGGTCAAAAATACACAAAATATCCAAATAGTTGTGCCACATGCACAATATTCTCCCAAGAGAGAGGACATCCCACCCCAAAATAACAAGAATGAGGTCAAGGGGGGGCAACGTTCCTCCATCATGCATGGTAACCACCTCAACAACCTCCTCAAAAGGTAGATCGACCCACAAAATGAGCAAACAGCTATGAGGAGACAGAAATCAGTTGCATGTGTGGCACATGGACAGCTCCAAAGGGGGATGGCTCATCCTCTCATCCAAAATCGCTCCCAATGGTCATAAATGATATCTCCAATGCGTAACTTCCTCGCAAAATCATGCTAACCACCTCCCACAAGTCTAGGACCATTGAGAAAACAGGTTGATTTTCTCATCATGAACCAACGAGAAATATTTTGTATCAATACACTTCACATTCCATGAATAGAACTATCAGGTCCTTAAGACTTAAGGGCTCCAATAGTTCATGTCTCTTGTTGTGCTTGCTCTATTTCTTAACAACCCGGACATCTCATTATTAATGGATGTGGTAGTCCTAGATGTTCTGAATGCTTGGGGTATGCTCCTATCTTGGAAGTGGGTTGCAAATTTAGGAGGTAGCATTCAAATGGATTTATCTTACTCTATTATACCCACATGTGAGAACATTTATGTGACCTTGCATAGAGAACAAATGAAGTATCATGTAGAAGACCCCCAAGATCTAATTAATGAGTTGGTTTGTTTCAAAGAAGATCTTGGAACCTAAATTGTCCTAGCAAATTCTATGGCTCCTAGAGAAAATAGTAATGTTACATGGAAGATGAATTTTGATGGAGCATAGTCTAGAACAAGGGTAGGTGCGGCATAGTTTTCACATCTCCTTAGGGTGTCATCTCGAGCTACACTTATAGATTAGAACTTGAATCAACTAATAACATGGTAGAATATGAAGCACTTCTTTTGGGATTAGAAATAGCAAGAGATATGGGAATCAAAGCCTTGAAGATTATAGGTAATTCTGAATCGGTAATCATGCAAGTAAAGAATCAATTTGCCTATAAAAATGCAAGATTGAAAAGGTATAGAAACACAATTTGGGATACAATGGAATTATTCGATGCTTTATCTTTAAAGGTAGAATCAAGAATTGTCAACAAATAGGTGGATGCCTTAGCAATAGCAGCTACAACTCTCAGAGCTTGTAAGGAATTGTTAATAGGAGAAGGTAAAATAAAAATCATCTTTAGACCTTTTGTCGTAGATAATTTCGAACATTGGCAGGTATTCAATGATGATTCAAGAATTTCGAACAACCTACAAGAATTCACTAATTATGATACAGATTGGCGAGAAGAATGAAAGGAATTTCCTAAAGGAAGGATTGGAGTCGAAAGAAAACAAGTTCCCAAATGAACTTGTCCCATTAGAAAGGATTTTTGACAGGGATGATATGTACAAGCGAAAAAAAGAAGTAATAGTAATTATGTCGAACGATTACATAGAAATCAATATAGGATCACTTGAAATTCCAAAGCTTATAAAGATAGGTCAAGGCACTTCTTGAAAAGAGAAAAGAGAAATAGAAAATTTGATAAGGGAATATCGAGATGTCTTCACCTAGTCCTATGATGATTTGCAAGGCTATAAAAGGGATATTATCCAACATACAATCCCACTGAAAGAGGATGCTAAGCCTTTTAGGAAAATGTTGAGACACATAAATCCTAAGTTGGCTCCTCTCATTCAGAAAGAACTTTAAAAGATGCTTGATGCCAAGATCATAGCTCCCACAAGACACTCAACTTGGGTGGCAAATCTAGTAGTGGTAAAAAAGAAGAACGAAAAAATAGGGTTAGTGTCAACTTTAGAAATTTGAATGCATTATCTGAGAAAGACAATTATCCAATACCCAACATGGAGCATTTGTTACAAAGGATCACGAGATCAGGGATGATGTCCATGTTAGATGGATTCTTCGGTTATAACCAAGTTCTCGTGAACAAAGACGAACAACATAAGACAACATTAACCACACCTTCAGGCAGTTTTGAGTACTTAAGAATGCCTTTTGGTTTACTTAATGTTGGTGCTACCTTTCAAAGAGTCATGGATTTTGCATTCAAGGATCTCATGGGTAAAATAATTGAAATCTATCCAGACGACTTAACAGTATTTTCAAAAGATAGAGGCTCTCGTGTAAAACATCTTAAGCAAGTGTTCAAGAGGTGTTGTAAATATGGAATATCATTAAATCCTAAAAATTTAGTTTTGGGGGTTGAGGAAGGTAAACTCTTTGGACACAGAATCTCAAAGGATGGGGTAAAAGTTGATCCAAAAATAGTAGAAGTGATTAGACAAATCCCTTTTCCCCCACGTAAGAAGGTGGTTCAGTCATTCTTTGGCAAGATAAACTTCATCAAAATATTCATTCCCAACTTTGTCGAGATTACTAAACCTATTTCAAGATTATTGAATAAGGATGTAGATTTCAAATGGAGTGATGAAGGCAAAAGAGCGTTCACTATGATTAAGGAAGCAATTGAGAATTCCCAGGTGTTAGTAAGCATTGATTTCCAATTTTTTTCGTTTGCTTCCGAACACACTATTTTTGGTGTCTTACTTCAAAAAAATGATCAAGGTGAAGAGCAGTCTAAAGCTTTTATGAGTAAAGCCCTTAGAGATGCAAAATTGAAATATGGATGCTACCCCCTCTCACCTAGGGGTAACCATAGGAGAGCATTCTCCATGATCCACATTGCAGACGGTGATCCCAGAGATGATGATCAACATTCTCCACAAATAGCAGCCCCTCAGATGCCTCCCCCCTCATCATTGCTCAGCTCATTCACTTGATCAACAAGTTCATCCGATGATGGTGGTCTAGCACATATGAGGTACATTAGTTAGTTTTTCATACAAAGTGTTACATTGAATGCATTAGGCATTTAGGTGAGGATCATGGATTGAAGTCAAATAATGGATCATGATGCTTGGAAGTTATGCTTTTTTCTTTGTTTCACCTTGGTGGTCATCCTATGTGGCCTAGTCAAGTGTTGTCACTCTTGGGGAATAGGGGTACTACTGGGAGGCTTGGATAGGGGTAATGTATCATTCCCTTCCATAATTGACACTTTTCATCTTCAGTCCTTCTGTTATCCTATCTTTTGGAAATAGATGTTACATGTATCCCAAAAAGGTCCATACCTTCATCCTCCTATGAGAAGAAGGAGCTTGAATGCCCGAGGTTGATGCAGCTGGTAAAAGAATGGAAAATGAAATGGGATGAAAAATGATAAATCAAAAGCCAAAAAATCAGCTTGAGCTCTACCCCCTCACTATGAGGCTATTACCCCAAGTCCTAATGCACTGAATGCATATCAAATTAAAAGGACTTAATTGAATCCCAGTAAAAATAAATGCATAAACCTAAAAAGAGTCTTGCAAAACAATAAATGAATATCAAAAAGCAAGAATAGGGGTTTGGAAAGAAACAATGTCAAGGAAAGGGTAACTCAAAGCACCAAGCGCTCCCTCTACAAAGGCACTCATGGAGATGAACCACACACGCGGCCTTGCATGTCAATGATACCATGACCATAAAGTAAGCCCCATGTCATATCATTCACTTATACTTACAATTTGATAGGTTTCTCAGAAACTACTCCTCTACTTTGGTACTAGCACACTTAGTAGGGTCTTGTGATGGTCCTCCCATACCTAAACTTGGCAAATTGCATAAATTCTTAAGCTAGTGTGAAGTTTGAAGACGATACCTAAAGTGAATTGCTTATGTGGCTTTTGTATTAAATTGTGGATTACTTTTTATGATTTTAATGGCTCTTGTATCCATAATGGTTGGGCTTACCTGATTCTATGAACCCTTGCTTGATGATGATGTGCTCCTAGAGATGGTCCTATGGAGGATGTTTTGGTGCTTCTACCTTGGATGTTGCACGTTGTATAGAGGACGTTGGGCCCGTGATGATGAGCATTGAGCTACTTGATGACTTGGCATGCCCTTTCACACCTCTCGGTGCCTCCTGGACTTGGGACGTAGCATTAATGGGTAGGGATGTTGCACATGCAGCTAGACATGCCACATGGAACCCCTGATGATGCCATGCACCCTTTGAGGATGGTATGGCTTAGATTGATGACGTGGCATGTGATGATGATGATACACCCCTTTGGAGGGATGATGGATTCTTCCTTCATGACGTTGGAATTTTCACTTGGGATGTTGCATATCTAGAGGATGACGTCATGCTTGGAGCGATATGACTTTTGATTGAGCCGACCTAGCACATGGGTGATGAGTTGGCACCTTGTTGATGATGAGATGTGACCCTATTGATGAGGGGACATGACCAATGATGACGTTTTGCACCTTTTGGAGATGGATGTGACTTTTGGAGTCTTTGTACCCCTTGAGGAGATGATGTCACCCTCTTTTGGCACTCTATACTCACATGTGTGGCACTTTTAGAGGACGTTTTGATGTTTTAGCATTGTATTCTTATTTTGGAGGCAAGTTTGGGGGTCGGCCTAAGGCCTATCCACCTTGTATCATGGATTTATATGTTTTAGGGGCTTCTTAGGAGGATATAGTGCATGGTTACTCATATATATAGAGGGAGCGCTCCATTTTGTAAATCATAACTCAATTTGTGGAGAAACATCACTACACTTCTCTTCTATCTCTCTTTTTCATAACTTGTTTTGGAAATGATCTTGTGAATGATTTTCAAGTTTTGTGGATGATTTCATGGTTAAGGTTTCATGGATGCTCAATGATTTGCCTAGGAAGTGCTCTTTTTAAGTCCTTGATCATTTATTTCTTGATGTATTAAGTGAATGTTTTATCAAAGTGGTGATAATTGCATGCTATCTTGTATTTTCTTGAATAAACCTTGCCCTGAAACCCTAGGAAGGTTTGTAGTGGACTACCTTCCTTTGTTATGATTTATCTAAAGCTTGTTTAAGGACATATGGATAATTCTAGGGTTTGCAGTGGACTACGCTAGTCTTATTCTTGTAGGTTAAAGTTCTAGGGTTTGTAGTGGACTACTCTAGGGTTTTGACCAAGATCCATCTTCATCTCTTGCAAAAGGTTTCTAGAAGGAATAGGACGGCCTCTTAAGATTTTTAGTGGACTACCTTGAGTTGTTCTTCTACAAGATTAATACCTAGTGTTTGTAGTGGACTACCCTAGGGTTTAGTTCTTAGGTCTTCTTCTTGCCTTTGCTCTCCAAGAAAGTTGCATCTTTGACTCCATATGCCCAAGGAAGCTAGACAGCACTAGTCTTTGTCCTCTTGCAAGTAACCTCAATCCCTAGTTTACCTCCCCTTGATGTTTTATGGTTAGACTAAGACTCACCTTCAACTCCCAACTCTTTCTTAGCTTGACGTCTACGGTTTTACTCGCATTTGTCACCTTGGAATCTACCTTGACATCATTTATTGTATTGCTGTTGCAATTTTCAGCTGGCTAGGGTTTGACGTCTTGGAGGTTTTAAGCCTGTTTCACGATATTTACATTTCAGCAAGCATTTGTTATCTTAAACCCTAGTTTTGGATTGCATTTTCAGCCCTCTTTCAATGCATGTCTATTGGTTTTAAGGGCTGTTATATTTCTGCCGTTGTAACTTGTCATATTGCTTAAGTAATCATCTTTTAGCACAAGTTTTATGACAGCCATAGCTTTTTCTTTCGATTTGTAGTGTTTCGGGGGCATTTATTTGACTTATTTAACTTGGTAATTATCATTTATTGTCTTAGACACCTCACACACAAATCTGGAATTGCTTTACTTAACCACCTTGTGTTTACCTTGAACCTTGACTTAGTGGTGGTATATTTGAGTAACTAACATAGGAGGCCGTAGACTGGATTTGTCTTGCTATAGGATTCTTTGAAGTTACTAGGGAAGCCTTCCTTGTGTTGGATTTCATCTTTCACTAAAACGAAGGAAGTAATTGCTAAGGTGACAATGGCAAGTACTTCCAAAGGTTACACCTTGTGATAGGCTTTGCGCAAGGGTGTTAGATTGAGTGATAACAATGCCATTATGGAAAAATAAGCCTATGCCCTTGTTAATTCTTTGAAGCACTTCCGAGCGTATGTCGGATACTCCAAGATAGTGGCCTATGTTCCCTGCTCAACAGTGAAAGACATATTAGCTCAACAAAACTACTTAGGACTCGGAGGTAAATGGGTGGCAAAGATACAAGAATATGATTTAAAAATTAGGCCAACTAAGTTAATAAGGGAGCAAGGGTTGGCGAAGATGCTAACCGAAGAAAATGAAATAGCACTTGGTACGGACAATGAAGGTAATATTGAAATGGTCTCCACAGTGCTTAATAAGCTAGAGCACCATGAATATTATTTGGACATAATATATTATCTTAACCTTGCATGTCCAGATCATTTGGTAGATTACAAGAGAAGAGCGCTATGATTGAAAGCCTGAAAGTTTTGCTTGATTCATGAAGGTCTAGATTCGAGAAACCCAAAATGATTGATTATCAGGGGTGTGGACCTCGAAGTATTAAAGAGGCTCATGGCAAAGTTACATGCAAGATTCTATGGTGGATATTACGCAACAAAGACGACAACTCATAAGATTTTAAGGGTTGGTTACTATTGGCCCAAATATTTGTTGATGTCCATAGGTTTGTTAGATCGTGTCAACATTGTTAGCTTTCCACAGATAGGCAAAATTTAACCGCTTTGCCTTTGCATCTAGTCATAGTAGAAGTGTTCTTCCAATAATGGGGCCTAGATTTCATAGGTGAGTTTAAGGACAATTCAAGTAATTGTTATCAATGGATCCTTACGTCTACCAATAACTTCACTAGGTGGGTTGAAGCTATACCTACGAAAAAGGCAACCAATATAGTGGTGATGGAGTTTTTAGAAGATAAAATCATTACAAAATTAGGTGTTCCAGGAAAGATCACCACTAACAATGCCAAAGCCTTCTATCCAGCAGAATGTTAACATTTTGTTTCAACTGTGGCATTGTCCTATCCCACTCCAACTATTATCCCCAAGGAAATGGTCTTACATAATCAAGTAACAAGAATTTAATGACCATCATCAAGAAGACAATGGGGGATAACAAGAAAAATTGGTATAGTAAAATAAAGCACGCTTTATGGCCCGATGGGATAACAAAGAAAGAAGCTACAAGCAAGAGCCCATTCGAGCTAGTATATGGGATAGAAGTTCCTTTGCCTATTCATTTGAAGATCCCAGTATAGCAAGTTTTGCAGCAGTTCACATCCAACCAAGACACAATTCAAGGAAGGATCAATCAATTGATAGAATACAAATTATTTCTACCTTGATCACTTGGGTGGAGAGAAATTGTTGTTGCCCATAACCAGCAAATCTTGAAATTGTTCTTCCATGATAACATCTGATGCCATGGGGCATCTAGGTAAGTTAGGATAGGATGAATAAGCTCTTTAGCATGAGCATTAGGATTGTTTTTCGTGCATTTCATTTGTTCTTTCATGCATTAGAATTGTGTCTTCATGCATTCGATTGATTTATTAGTTTTCATGCATTTTCCTTTAGTCATGTCAAATTCTGATATAACTGATATCCATGCACTTTCCTACTTTGATTTTATATTATATCGGTAGGAACAAAGCACTCGTGTCTTTGTACCAAGTCAGCAATCAAGTTAAAACATAATAGCAACAGAAATGGGAACATTACAGTGGAGTTTGGGTACGTTAACTAACTGTTTGACAGAAATCCTAGACCAAACCAACACTAAATATTGCAGCAGTAAGGAGCGGCATTTCAGTGGTATCAGAGTAATGCATCCTCCCAGCCTGGAGGGTAATCAGTGAAAAGATTGTTACCAATAAGTGACCAGCACTTATACCTTTCCATTTCAGCAGGGTGACTTGGTAGCAAGGTTTGCACTCATGGGGTTAAGCAAGATGAAGATAAATCCAGAACTCATGGCAGAATTTTGGCAAGTCTCTCACGAAACTCAAAGGAATCTAACAAGATTGTTAGAGCACCATGAGTGGTTGGAGCCTCACTCATCAGTTGGGAAGAAGAATGAAGGGTTGTCAGATTATTTGAGGGAGTATGAGGCACTTGATGAGGAGTTTCACGCAGCCATGACATTAAAGGACTTTTGCACCATCAAATCTGAAGTGGTTGGTGACATGGATGCCTCATCTCATGAGGGAAGTTTGACAGAACCCCAAGATGACTTCGTGGAAGTGCATGCATCTACTCATATTGGGGAGGTTTGCAATGAGGTTGACAAAACATCAGCTTTTGATACACCATTATAGCTATCCTATGAGACTGATAACACCAGTGCTTATGATGGGCATGTTGAATGCACACATGAAGATTATGATGAGCTTTGTGTGGAGTTGAGTATGGCACATTCCTCATCATCCACAGTAGAGACTCAGTCATCTATGGCAACCACAACACATGAGGATGTTAGTGGTACTCAGGATTTCAGGGAAGAGCTTCTTGTGATGGTCGAACGTGAGGAGCATTCAGATTTGCGTGGGCTTGACAAGTGGTATGGCTTAGACACTTCTAATTATACACATAGTTTGCATCTTGGAGATCATGAGCCACTTCTTTTGGGGAGCCCATTGACAGCTCAAGTCATAACTGTAGATGGGGGAGTTGAGCATATACCTTTTGGACCAGCCATCAGGGAGGTATATGCACCCACTTATTGTGGGAATGGATATATTGAGGACATGGACACATCAGTATGGGACTATGGGGCGATTCCTTCAGAGAGACTTCTTGACAGGGACTTTAAGCATACCCTTGAGTTTGGATTGTCCATGGGTGAGGAGTTGATAAATGAGCTTCATCGAGCAACATATTCCTTGAAGATTGATCTTCGATTGGGATATCACCAGACTACTTCTGGGTGTCACTATGAGCACTACAAGTTCTTGGTCATGCCATTGGGGTTGACCATCACACTTGCCACCTTTCAGTCTCGCATGAACCCCGGGGTTTATGTTGGTGTTATTTGATGATCTCCTCATATACCGCAAGACAAGCGAGGATCATTTGAGTCAATTAGATGAGACATGGGGCATGATGGAGAGCATATTCAAGCATGGGACAGAGTACTCTCCAGAGATTGATCTTCGATTAGGCTATCATCGGGATAGAGATAGGGAGCTTGGCATGATTGATTCTTTACATTGTGGCCGTGTGATCATTATGCAGGATGTACAGACACTTCAGGAGGAGATCCATGACACATTGGATTGGCTCATGGGGATTTCAGCTAATTGGAAGTCCCACCTTCTGGTGGAATATTCCAAGGATTGGTTTGCATGTAAGTTGATGAATGATCATATTCAGGATGACAGGTACAGAGTGGTGGATGATATCATCTACTACAGAGCTAGCATATACTTAGTCCCTAGGGAAGAGATCATGAGGGTTATACATGATACACCCTTGGTAGGACATATTGGGTACTTCCAGACTTACCAACAGATCAGAGAGAGGTTCTCATGGAAGGGTCTCGAGGACGATGTGTGGAGACATGTGAGGTAGTGCATGACTTGTCAACAAAACGAGTCAGAGCATACCTATCTAGCAAGATTATGGCAGTCTACACTCATTTCAGGACAGAGGTGGGAGAGTGTGTCAACAGATTTCAGCACAGGTCTACCAGAGGTGCATGGCAAGGACTACATTTTAGGGACTTCATCAGAGAACGAGGCGCCACAAATAGTAGAGTAGTCCTTTAGGGAGGCGTTTAGACTCCATAGGGTGCCTAAGTACATTGACCATGATCGGGCCAGCACAGTTCTCGAAACATTTTGGCAGGAGTTGTACAGATTAGCTGGCACAGAGTTGATCAATGTAGCACAGTTGGAGTCAGTTGGTATGAGGCATAGTGGATTTCTAGTTTGGATGTGGGTTCCAAGAACTCATATGATTGGTCTGTTTCATTTTTGGGACGCTTCAAGAGGAGATGACGAGGCGCATGTTATATGGCAGGATAGATTTTCTTTGTCGATACCCAGAATCGGGTATGACACTGGACTTGCATACTTTGACTCCACTGAGGCACATCTGCAGGATATGATCCATAGTAGTGGGGTTGGATCTTCTAGGCATTACAACTTGGAGTTCCAAGAGTAGAGGTTGTAGTCTGGGCACGAGGGCCAGCCACTTATGATTAGAGTAGCACAACGTCAGCATGGTGGGTTCTTTTTTAGGCTAGCTTGGGACCCTAGGATTTCATGGGTTGACACTTTGGCAACCGGTACAGATGGGAGAGCCAATTGTTACCTTAAGGAGCTTATTCATATGGAGCGTTGGATTGGCTTCTTTGGTGGGATATTCTATGAGGGGTGGACTGAGTATTTACAGTATCTGTTTTCTCTATTGATCGGTGGTCTTCAGGAGGCCTCTTGTGTTAGTACTTTGCAGGGCAGTATTGTATGCAGTAGATGCTTCACATTTTTCAGGTAGCTTTGGGACCCTGGGATCATTCTCAATTTCAGTTTGGTTAAGTTTGTTGACCATAGGGTTGCGATGGCATTCTTTGAGGACAAGCAATCTTTGGGAAGAGAGGACTGTAATGTCCCCATTTTTGGATTCTCTTGATCTGTAGTTCGAGACGACCTTATGGGTTTATGTCAACCTGACCAAGGTGTGATTTGATGTTACCGGCAAGCTCAAGGGGTTTAAAGGACATATATGATGCTTTTAGAGGTCCGCTTATCATCTTTCATCATCGGGATCACACCTACACAGTCAAATTTCGATTCCAATGCATTTCACCCGTTCCCGTAATTTGGGAGTATTAATGAGCATTATTTAATGGATTGCACTAAGATTGTCATTTTAATAATTTATCTAAGAGGGGTACCTTGGTGTAATAGCTCATTGGAACTGGGATGAAGAGCTCTAAATGAAGGAGAGGATAAAAAGTAACTTTCAAAGCCCAAAAATGCTTTAAAGTCAATAAATCACTTTTTGGAGTAAAAAGTATTAATAAATTAATAAAGTGATTTTAGAAGAAATACTAAAGTTAAATTAAAAAAGTCACTTGAAAGGAAAAAAAAAAGGGGTATAAAAGTACAATGAGAGCTCATTCTCTCATTATGTTGATGATTATTTTGATTTGATTTGGAGACCTCTTGGAGCCTTTGGGGATTTGGAGTAAACCCTGGTTTGGATTTGTTTCGATGGCGAAAGATTCCACCCTAGCTAATCAGGTTTCGGTGGTGAGAGATCCACCCTAGCCATTTGGTGGGGAAGATCATCTAGATCCTCCACTTGTTTCTATTGTGAGGGAAAGATCCATCTTTTTGCAGCAATCTGGGGTTTGAAGAAGACACACTTTCTCTTGTGCAGGCTGAGATATCTTTTGGAGGTCGATTTCCATCCTTTGCAACAATTGGGATTTTGTTGAAATCATATTTCTTCTTGAGGAAATCAATTTTCTCTTACAGCAACCAAGTCTTGTGTGATAGGGCCGTGATATCATTGTGCAGGCAGTTTTCCTTGTGAGAGGGGCCAAGCTTACTATTGTTGGGGCCGAGTTTCTTGGATAGGGCCAAGTTCATTCCTTGTTGGGCGAGTTCTCTTGTGGGCCGAATTTCTCTTGGCTGGCTGTGTTATCTTCTGTTGGTACCGAGTTGGGCTGTGAGAGGAGGCCGTATCTCATCTAAGGGGGCCGCCATTTCCATTGTGCAGGCTCCATTTTGACTTGGGAGGTCGTGGAAGGCATAGTTGTGGTGTAGAAGAGCTGCATTTTTGTTAGAGGATCAATCTGGACTATAACAGCCATAAATCATTGTAACAGGTCAGCTCATATCAATAAAAATCAGATCTGGGTTTGTTGTTATTTGTTGTTGTAATGGTATATGATTAAATTAGTTACTCTTGCTATTTTGCTGTCTTAAATTTGTGTGCAATTTATAAGCTCCATTTGGCAATCAAATTCTAGTGTATGCATTAAAAACATTTTGAGCAAACAAATAAACTCAAACAGCAGCAACAAAAGGGCAAACAGTAGCAGCAAAAGTGATTTTATAGTGAGTTGGGGATGTCAACAAAGTGTTTAACAAAATCCCCAGATCATCAATGAACTTACAGCAACAGAAAAAGGGGTTTTCAGTGGGTTTTGGAGTTTGTTGGCAAACTGTTTGTCAAAAGTCCTGAACCAGAAGTTCACTAAAACAATAAACATCAACAGTAAAAACACAACAGCAGGAACAAGAAGGTATTTACAGTGCCATTAGGGTGTGATGCCAAGTGTTTGTCAGAAGTCCCAAGTCAGCAATCAAGTTAAAACATAACAGCAACAGAAATGGGATCATTACAGTGGGGTTTGGGTACGTTAACTAACTGTTTGACAGAAATCCTAGACCAAACCAACACAAAATATTGCAGCAGTAAGTAGTAATCCTTATCAGCAGTAAGGAGGGACATTTCAGGGTTCTTGGGAGAGATACCCAGCATCATGGCCATCTTTTTGAACTCAGGGGTGTACTCATGTACACTCTACCCCTGCCTCTACCTGAGGTAGTGCCACCAGATCCATTGGTCCTCTACATACCCGATAGGGTAGAATTGGGACTTGATGAGGGTTTTGAAGTCCTCCCACCTAGTCACTGGCGGATCACCCTGCAGCCTAAGTGTTTTTGTGTGGTTTTCCCACCAGGTTAAAGCATGGCCCTCTAAACTTCAATCTAGCAAATGAAATCTTCTGCCCTTCGTCTATATGGTGAACACTAAAATAAACTTCTAGTTGTTGCAACCAATGATTCAGTTTTAACGCATCGATCTCACCTTGGTATGGATTTATGTCCACTTTTGCTTCCATCTTGAACAGAGACTATGAAAGGACTACAGCACTCGAACTCGGCTGCACTTTCTCGGATTCTTTCCACGACTCCTTTCCCGAGTCTTCCTGATTGTTAGAATTTAAGGACAAAACCAGTAGCTAGCTAAAAACAGAAAATTTTATTTATTTTCCAAACATTAACTACTGTAATTAATGATCAACAAAACATTAAAAAATTCTGATGGCATAGAACAGTAAGTAACAGAACATTTATTTAACTATTACCTTAACAAAACAAAGAACATATTTACATGAGGTGCTTGCTGTTATCCTCTTTTCTATATGCTCAGAAAAAGCTTTAAGGGTCATGGATCAAACCCTTAGGGGTAGATCTCATCATGATCTTGTGAATAGTTTTGCCAAGAAGAACTTTAGGGAAATATCAGAAAACTAACCAGCATACCAATCATCAAGTAAAGGGCTGAAACAAGGACACCATTGTCCAATCTAGAGGCTGAAAAGAAGGCCACTAACAGCCTTAACAAAACCTGTCCAAGAATATAGAACTGCTACAGCAGTAGACAGAAATAACATAGCAATTTTAGGGCTGCTTCATCAAACCCTGATTAGGGTACTAACTGTTGTAAGATAGGTAGCATACACAGGTCACAAAAGGAGGACAGCGGCAGCAACAGGTGGCACCAGCAATAAAACAGGATCATCATACAAGTGCAACCAATAAAGAGACAGCGGCAGCAAGCAGGTGGCACCAGCAATGAAGCAGAGGCAGCATAAAGGTGACAGCACCAGCAAGAAGATAACGGCAGGCTGCAAGCAAAACCCTTAGGGGTCAGCGGCAGCAAGGAAGAGGAGAGGTAATCCCACGGTGGCTATACCCAGCAAGAGTAACTAATCCAAAGAGGGTCACACCACTTCAATCAACCAGAACAAAGGAGCTGCAGAAAAAACAGTTCCTAAAGAGGGTCGCACCACTTCAATAACCATAGCAATAGGGAGTCGCAGCAAAAACTCAGACCAAGACTCGGCTTAGAGAGAAGAGTGAATGTGTCTAATGAGAGGAGAGGTCTCTCCCTTTTATAGTTTGGTATGTAGGTTAGGGTTAGCAAAATTAACCCTAACTTTAGGGTTAGGTTAAACCCTAATAATTTAAACAATTAATATTTTAATCATAAAATATTAATTAGAATAGTCAACAAGTCAAGGAGGGGGGATCCAAAGTCAAGGCGGCTAGCAAAGAACCAAACCACATAAACATTAAGGAGGACGTAGCTCAAGCAAGGGGTTGCAAAGATAATAAGACAAGGTCAAGGGGGGGTTCTTCTTTAATGGCAGAATGTCCACACGAGTCTCATGATATAACTTATAAGCTTTTATCATCCCAACATAAGAGGAAGGTCAATGATGTGATCATCTCCTTCTTAACTGCTCCTAGGTCTCATGGACCATCCCGGGAGAGAAGAAGATCACACATCATCTCAGCTTGGTAATCAACCAAGAAACTGCCTGGTCCCAAACCAGGATACCCCAGAACGCAACTGGGGGGCCCTAGATCACAACTAGGGTCTTATCCACCAAGGTACACAACCAAGAATCAATCCAAGCACCGAGCAAAGATTCCCTGTAACACATCCAGGGGCCCTATAACACATCTAGGGACTTATATCATCAAACTGCTTTGTCCTTGACCAAGAACCCTAGCAATACACTGGGGGCCCTCACTAGGGTCTTTTGCCATGGCTCTAACTGCTCGGTCCCAGACCAAGAACCCCAGGAGTGTACTGGGTGCCCCAGATCTCAACTAGGGTCTTTTCCATCCTCCCGGAGAATGGCCTTGTAGCTTCTTAATTTTAACACTTCCTCTCAGCAAGAGAGGAATTCTCAGCAACACCAAGCTTGTCTCGAAAGTACACAAACTTTGTCAACAACAAGGGCTTGGTCAAAATATCTATAGTTTGTTCCGCCATCGGAACATACTGAATACTGAGAATGTTCTTTTGCACAATGTCCCAAACATAGTGATATCTCATCTCAATGTGTTTCGATCTATCATGAAACACAAGATTCTCGAAGAACTTTATACAACTATGGTTATCACAGTGAATTACTGTCGGTTCTAGCTCAGCACTGAACAAATCTGAGAGTAGCTTTCTAAGCCACACTCCTTCTCTACTAGCAACACTTGCAACAATGTATTTTTCCTTTGCAGTGCTTTGGGCTATGGAGCCCTGCTTCCTGCTGGACCAGGAGATCATAGATGAACCCAAACTGAAACAATATCCAGAAGTGCTCTTCCGGTCCACTGTACTGCCCATCCAATCTGAATCGGTATAGCCATGAAGCATTACACCTCCACTGGAAGTGTATCTGAGCCCATAGGCTATAATCCCTAGGACATATCTGAGAATATGCTTAGCAGCAACCATATGAATGTGTTTCGGCTCACACATGAATTGGTTGAGGGCATTCAATGCATAACAAATGTCTTGTCTAGTGTGTACTAGATACATCAAGGACACAATAATCTGACGATATACTGTAGGGTCTTCTGGATCTGAACCTGTAGCTTGATTGTAGTGTCCCCAAGGCCGAGCCCCAATGTAAACTATGATCTGAAAGAGATTGTAAATATGTGTTATAGGCTGGTGAGCCAAGTTTTGTATAAGCCAGTAGGCTTATGTGTTTGATTAG
>ML780781.1:346483-368291 GCA_009831015.1 Picea engelmannii
AGCTTTGGTTGGGAGAAATTCCTAGCTAGGAGGAGTTGGTGGCTAGGGCTTGCTATTTATGGTGGATGCCCTAGCTAGGGTGCATGAATTGCATCAGCTTGTATTAGTGTTCTAAAATCGATCAACTCAAACACAGACTCAACCGAGTTGACCAAGTTGACCCCAAATCGTATCGACTCAACCGTCTAATCAATTCGGGGACTAGTTTGGTATCAAACCGATCCAACTTAGTTGAGTCTATACCTACTCAATCGAGTTGGTCTGTTTCCTCACCGCAACACATGGTTTGAGGAAAAGTTCATTTAAAAAAAAAATAACATAAACCCTAAATTCTAACACCCTAAACCGTAAAAACAAACTATATATAGAAACACCCCCCCCACACTTGATTTGCCTCACATCTTTCATTGAGCATTTGTGAGCATTTGGAGTTTTTGGAGCAACATTTAAGAGTTGTGATTTAGAATGAGCTTGGAGCTTGTTTGGCAATCCTCATGGGCTATTTGCACTGGATTTCGCATCTAAGTTAGGAGGCTACACCCCATCTTCCATCTTGGAGGATTTGTTGACCAAATTCTTGTGCCTATTATCCACCGAGTTGTACTAGCTGGATTTGCAGTTGAGCTGCCAAAGACTGAGGAGTCAGATGCTCAGAATTCAGTGTTCAGAAATTTAGCAGGTCTATGAGACAACCTTTTTTCCGCATTTCCATCCCTTCGGGGGCATTGTAATAAATGATTTGAGCATGAAAGTTGTAAAAGACTATTGGCCACCTAAGATCTAAGCACGAGTATGTGTTTTTTTTCACTTGCTAATTATTTCTTGCTTGATAAATTAGGTGATTAATAATTTCTAAGCTTTTTCACTCAAATCTCCTCCAAAGCTTGAGTATGTGATGGTGGTTAGACCTTGGCATGGTATAACCAATGTCTAGTGTCTAAATGTATATGAATTCATGCTAAGTCATGTCTATTGAGTCATATGAAAATTGCGCTAACTCCCCCCATAGGTTTTTTTAAAAATTTTAGTCAATAAAAAACTTCCCGTAAAATGGACAATTTTAATTGTAAGAGTCAATAAAGTCATAAAAGTGGCATCAGTTGTTGTTAGATGCCATGTTTGTGCTCGTTTTCTAAGCCATAGCACCTCCTAAACCTTTATCCCCCCTTTGTTGAGGCAAAAAAGTGATTTTAATCACTCAAAATTGAATTTTGCTCTCAAAAAGGTAAAAAGGACAATTTAATTAAAGTGCTAAATTTTAGCAAACATGTTGGGGACATGTTCCCTCATGTCTGGAATCCTTGGTCTAGTTGGCAAGCTACTCTCCTAGTGAGGGCGCCTTAGTTGAGTGACATGGCAAGTGGGAGGAGATCCCAAAGAGGCTAGGCACACTTCCTCCATTAGTTGGTGCATTCACGAGGGGGGCGCTAATCCCAATGAGGGACTCGCCCTCTTCTCACCTTCCACTCCTCTTCCACTCCTCTCCCACTCCACATCGCCTCACATCACTCCACATCCCTCACCTACCACTCCACTCCCTCTCCACTCATTCCCCACTTCACTCACATGCATCCCCAGTTCACTAGTGCGCCTCTCCTCTCCTCCCATGCACCCTCACCTTGGAGACTTCACCCGGTAAACTATAAAGCAAGCTCGACCCTCCTCCTTTATGTCAGTTGGAGCTTGGGCAACTTGCTGCTATTGTAATATTTTTCGCATTTGGAATTCAAGAGACTTTGGAGGTCAAATTGGTGACTTGGTAATGTCTGGATGCATGTAACTATGAGGTGATGTTGTTTCATATATTTGGCTTTCATATTGTGGTTTAAATTGGCTTTGTAAAAGTATTGTTGCTTACTTGGATAGGAATACTAAACTTGCTTGATTAGTAATCCTTATTGTTTATCTATTAGTGATATTTTCATTGCATCTTTCATTTTGCTTAACTAATTGTGTATTGAAGTCTCTCTTGTATGTGGCACCATTTTTCTAACCCTCTATTTTGCAAGGATTTGAAGTGATTGATGCTCTACTTGGAAATTAGGAGGATCTAGGTTGATGCTTCTATTCTTTCAAGACAATTGAAGAAGATCCCTCCACATTTCACCAAAGAAGGACCCCATCACCCAAAGATATTCCAAGCACAAGCTTGCTTTCTTCTCCTCTCTCTTTAATTTCTAAAAGAAAATCATTTGGTTACTTTATTGCATGTTATCATAGATCTAGGTTTGCTTTTGAAAGTCAAATTTAGTTTCTATCGTTGCATGCATAAGACTTAGATCTAAGTTTTATTTCTCTTTTCAATCAAAAGGATAGATCTAAGTATCTTTCTTGCAATTTTCTGAATTTTATCTCTCAATCTTAAGATAGAAAGTTGCTTCCTTTTTGCATTTAAAATCTAGCTAATTAGGAGTTTTATGTTTGTTGTTTTGGGACAGCCAACAAAAACAGCTAAGAGAGCTTAGGTTAGCTTCATCTAAAGCCTCTAAAAACCCCTAAAAAAGTAGCATTCTTGCATGAGAAAATATCAAGAAAATTTGGTTAAGTTTATTCATTTTATTTTTAGTTTCTTAAAGTGTTTTCTATCATCTTCTAATCTTTTTCTTTGCTGGTTTTTAGCAGGTCCATCACAAAACAAGGGGGAGCTCTGGCGAAAGTGAAGCTAAACTGAAGATTTTCTACCCCAAGTCGGACCCTTTGAAGACCAAGACTTTTAGAAAGTCCTTTTGTAATTTTTTTTAATAATTTGATCCATTCTATAAGGATTCAAAGTTCATAAAAAAGGAAAAAGACAACTCAGTTTCTCAAAGTGTAATAGGCATTAATAAAAGCAGGCCTCTAGTGCCCAGTTTCGTCATCCCCTTTAGGGGGATCGGTGGTGGTTGTGTCCTTTATTTCCTTATGAGTTTCTTGATTTTATGCTTTCAAAACACACAATCTAAGGAAATTAACCAATCAAGCAATCACAACTTTCAATTTCATTTAAGCAAAGTAATATTTTGCTAGTTTAGTTTTCTTTTTCGCATTTAGTAATTATAAAACATTTCAGTTTTTTTTCACTTTTCTCTTTTAGTATTTTCTTGCTTTAAAATAAACCTTCCTCTCAGCTCCCTGGTGTATGCTTTGAACCCTTGCGAGCCTAGCTCAATCCTGGGATTCATCAAAACCGGGGCTGGTCAGTGTGGAGTAGTTGTAATTAGGGAAACCTTAATAGTTGTTGTCTTAATGCGCGGGAAAACACCTAGGGGGAGTGTGTGAAGTAAGACGGGCCCTCTCGGGACTCAGTTTCCCACCCGTTTTGGACATCTAGCACCCCTAGTGAACTTATTGGTGGAGCATTCGAGGCTTCGGTAGGTTCTTAGCACATTTCCAAACAACAAGATAGCCTCTAAAGAGGCCACATCTTGTTTCTCAAAACACTTTATTTTTCAAGCAAGTAAAACTTTTCTCATTAATCTACCATCAATAAAACTTAATAAAATACGCATTCAACAATTGCCCATGATACTTTTAAGGCACTTGTCTCATGTTTCACGACCTTTTGCTTTATGAGCAGTATTTCATTCATGATATGTTGATTGTCTAATAATTGTTTAAATACTTGCAGATATTGTATCCTTTACTTTATTGTGCATGTATCTTCTATGGTTGGACATCTTTTCTGTTATCAATGCTTATCTTGTCTATCGAATGAAAGTGTTGAATGCTCTACTTAAAATGTTTTATTCTACAATAAACTCCTAGAGTGGTTTCTTTTTCTTAGATTAGCCAAAAAGCCATAGTATTTTTGTTAGGGACTACCCCCCTTGGCTTCGCTAGGAGTTGGGCTAGACGGAGGAGTCGAGGATCAGGTGACAGCACCTTGACTCAAGACTTGCCCCCAAGGACACTCTAAGTGGATTGAAGATTTCTTCCACAATAGCTCAAGTGTGTATAAAGGCAGCAACAGTGCCCATTGATCTCACTCTAAGGTATGTTAAATCTACCCTTATTTTTTTCTCTCATGAAATTGCAGATCTAAAATCTGTCTTTTGTTCCTTCTACTAGTTTGCCTATTAAGGTAGGGTTTGTATATTTGAATTTGTATATTTGAATTTGCATATTTGTTTGCAGATTTGAATTTGCAGATTTGTTTGCATTTAAATTTCACTATGGCCCCAAGAGTCAAAGAACCTACATGGATCCATGTTGGTCTTGTTGATGAGGAGATGTTTTGCAAATATTGCAAGAAACACATAAAAAGGGGGGGCATTCATAGGTTGAAATAACACTTGGCCGATATAAAAGGCCAAGTTGCCCCATGCAAGGCACCATCAGATAAAATAAGATAATTTTATTAATGTCCAACAAATGACCAAAAAATTAAGTCAATGGGACTAAAGGATACATCTAGTGTGAGTACAATGTGGGAGTTGAAAAGCAACTCCCATATAATGAGAGAAAGATATAAGAAAGAGAAGAAAAATTGAAAGTACAGTCTAGGTAAATATCCGACAAGGCTAAGCCCTAGGTCTAGCTAAAACCAAGGAAAAGTGTATATAACAGTATCATAAGTCCAGTGATACAAAGAGAGAGTGTCCATGGTGGGATTTGGACAACTCAATACTAGCCGAGAGAGAAATATCTAAAGGTGAGGCCAGTGAGGTCAATGTCTCCTGAATATGATGATCGATGGCGATGGGGGTCACGTTGGCTCACTGTCGGAGTCCTCGAGTACCATAGGGGGATCCGATTGTATGACCCCGGGGGGGGGGTGTAGGAGTGAGGAAGCTCGATTCTCCTATGATCTGAGGTCGAAGGAAAGAAGCTTTAAATAGATCTTTGATTGCTCCACTGGGGCTGGGAGGCGGTCTGATGAGCAGAAGGTTCCCTGCTCTGAATCTATCTGGAGTTGAAACCTCTGTCACTATGAGGATGCGTGGTCGGGTGTATGGCCCTGCACCTCCGAACCGGTCTCAAACATATCAGTCGATCTCCCGAGGGGAAGGTTGAGTTCGAGGTCTCACCACTCTATGGTCTGAAGTAATCTGGAACTCGGACTGTCATTTGTTCCTCTGATCTGGTGGAAAGGCATGGAAGTATGCAGTGATCCTCTTGGTCTTCCTCGGGTGGGGGGGGAGTGGGCGTGCAGGAGTTGGGATCTATGACTGAAGATCTCCCTGATGAAAAGAGTTAGGCACCTCTAACCCTGATATAGAAAGAAAGTAGAGAGGGAGCCCCCTGAGTCCTTGTAGAGGTAGTAGTAACGTCCTCTGATCTCATAGTATACGAGGCACCGAAAAATGAGGTGCCTCTCTGTCTCTGGCTCCTGTAGGTGACACATCCGGCAGACCCTATCAGAACGTGGGATATGGTGATCAGTCTCCACTCAGAGTTGATGAGAACCAACCCAAAGCTATCCCAGAGGGATCCTGAGTGAATGCATCCAATGTTTGTACGTGTATGGGGGACGGACAATGATGTCATCCCGCAGCTCCAAAAAGTGCTCTAAGTAGAAAGACATCTTCGGGCCCAGGCTTGTCGAGGGTGAGGTCCAAGTGACCTGAATGTATAATATGTATATGTCCTCTCTGATGTCTCAGTTCACAATCTGTCTAGTCGGCAAGAGATTGGTCGGCGCATCTAAGGAGTATCTAAAGGGGGCAAGGCACTCTGGGGAGATGGTCATCGACTGGAGAAGTCGAGACTCCTTTGAAAACCAACCTCTTGTGCGGCCCGTGGAGTGATCTGAGGCAAGGGCCTCTGAGGAGCAAAGTGAAAGATAGGGATATTGCTCTCTCCTGGTAGCAGAGTCCCTTAAAGATCTGACTCTATGAATGAAGGAGATCAGGCAAAAGATAACCTTGAGGCAGAAAGGTTAGACACCAAACTCTGCATGAATAATGGGATGTGGAACTATACATTTGCATCTGATGATGCGCCTGAAAAGCAATGTCTAGACTCTCTCCAACTAAGCCCAATCTGTCTGTATCAGGCTCGGTCCCTAGATCTTTGAGCCATTGAGTATTGTGGGTCTAATAATCGCCTCAGAGGAGATTGGATAGATTAGATTAGAATTCCAAAACCAGTTCGAGAAATTTGAAAAAAAGGCTAGGTAGAAACAAATAAATGTTGAATTAGGGAGGAAGAGACAACTTGTTATGATGAGGGCTTCTGAATCCCTAGCAAATCCTAGTGTTGATTTTGAAGGCTCTTCCTCTATCCCTTCTACCAATGTTAGGGACCCCTTTCATTATGTTCCTCCCCCTCATGAAATCTAGCCTAAAAAGAAAAAGAACATTCAAATTTATTTTATACTTTCCCCACTTCTTCCATTGCCAATGCCTCTCAACCAAGTAAGACCCGACCCACCATAGGTAACATTGGAAGAAGCAATACAAAGAACTTGGTTTTGAATACATAGCTAAATGGTGGTATGTTGTAGATATCCCCTTCAATGTTGCCCACTCACCTTATTACCAACCTATGTGGGATTCCATTATTGATGTTGAAAAGGGCTTCAAAGGCCCTAGTATGCATGACTTGAGGGGATCTCTTTGTAAGAAGAAGTTTTGTCCATAGATGAATACTTGAAGGGTTTTAAAGAGTCATGGATCAAAACGGGATGTACCATCATGTCAAATGGATGGATTGATGAAAATGACCATACTATAATAATTTTTTTGTCTCTTGCCCACAGGGAACCATGTTTTTGAAATCAGTTGTTGCATCTGATAAGGTGAAAGATGCAAACTTGTTATTTCAGCTTTTGGATGAGATTGTTATATCAGTTGGGGAGGAAAATGTTGTTCAAATCATCATAGATAATGCCTCTAACTATGTTCTTGCTGGTAAGATGTTAGAGACTAAATACAAAACCATATTCCGGACCCCATGTGATGCACATTGCATAGACCTCATGCTTGAGGATACAGGAAAACATGATTGGATCCATAGTCTTTAAAACCGGGACAGGTTGTTATCCAACCGCCAAATCGGTCAGTTGAATAAATGGGCGAATTGAACCGGACTTCAAACCGGTCGAACCGGCCGGTCAGATGTTGGACACACTCGTGGACTAAAAAAAATAAAAAATCTGAAAAATAAACAATTTTAAAACCTAACCTAACTCCTAAGTTTCTCCATGCGATTGACCATAGATTATTATTTGCTTCCTCTTGAAAAGAAAAACTTTCCCAATGCAATAAGTTGGAGGATCCGATTCTCTATCATTATGCATTATTTTCTGACAATGTATTGGTTGCATCTGTGGTTGTGAATTCAACTGTCTTGAATGCTAAGGTGATGTATAAGTACTATTACTTTTAACTTCTAACCCTACACACCAACTACATATACACCTCCCGACCCTCACATCTCACATATCAGTTCGTCTACTACTTCAATTACTGCAATGGAAGATGTCCCGGAGGAGAACGAGGAGCCTAAAGACTTTGAGTCAGAGGATGATTTTGTAGCTAGCATAGTTGTTGATGATGATCCCATTCCTAGCAGTGGTGATGAGTTTGATGGTTGATCATGTTGATCAATGATATGTAGTAGATTAGTAGATTGTAGTTTTTGCATGTTTTATGGACTGTAGAGGCCATTTAGAGTCACTGATTATGTATTTTGTTCCTGATATGTATTGCACTCGGTGCCATTTTGATATATACACCCTTACATAGTATATAGATCAGCAAACTTTGAATATTTTGTCTCTCGTGGTTTGGAATTATGGTTTGACAGCTTTAAAATAAAAAAATTCATTAAAATTTAATTATTTAATGTATTTTTTATTGAACCGAGTCATTGAAATCAAATCGGTCCGATTTGATCTAGTTTTGGTTCGATGTCCGAGTTGATAGGTGACCAGTTTGATGTCTAGTTCCGGTTTTAAAAACTATGATTGGATCAAGAACATTGTAGAGCATGCCAAGAGCATTACAAAATACACCTACAACCACTCATAAGTATTGAATATAATGAAGAAAAACACCATGGGAAAGGACCTTGTTAGGCTTGCCATCACAAGATTTGCAACTCACTTCTTCTCATTGCAATCTCTCCTTTCCCAAGCACAAAACTTGAAGAAAATATTTTCATGTAATGAATGAAATGGATCTCAGTGGGCCCACAAACAAGATGGAAAAGACACCAAAAAGAAAGTTTTTGAAAATATATTTTGAAAAAAGCAGCAGAGGTTGTGAAAATTTGTGAGCCATTTTTTAAGCTATTGTGGTTGGTGGATGGAAAAAATTGGCCATGGGTTATGTTGTCCACCAATTTGCACAAGCTAGATTTCCTGAAGAGCCGCCAAAGAATGAGCAATCAATGCTCATATGACAGAGTTTCGTCGGTCTTGTAAAAGACCACATTTTTCCGCATTTCCACCGTTGTAATAAATGACCTGCGTATGAGATATTGTAAAAGACTATTGGCCACCTAAGACCTAGGCACGAACATGTACTCTAGAGTGTTTTTTTCACTTGTTAATTATTTTTTCTACTTGCCTTTGTGAGCGATTAAATAATTTCTAAGGTTTTTCACTCAGAAGACGAACTCCAGAGCTGGAGTATGTGTTGGTGGTTAGGCCTTGGCATGGAAAACCAATGTCTAGTGTCTAAATGTATATGAGCTCATACTAGGTCATGTTGATTGAGTCATTTGGAAATTGCAGCTAGATTTGATAGGTTTTTTTAATGTTTCAGTGAATTAATTAAATTCCCACAAAAATGGAATTTTTTAATTCTGATTCAATAAATTGTAAAAATATGGCATCAAACATTGTCAGATGCCATATTTATGGTCGTTTTCCAGTCCAGAGTATCATGTAAACCCTTATTTCCCATCTTTCGAGACAAAAAAAGTGATTATTATCACTAAAAAATCAAAATTACTCAAAAATTACGGAAAAGGGGTAATTAAATTCATTTCCTAAATTTTAGGAGAACTAGGGAACATGTCAAAAACATGTTTTTTCATGTCCCCAGTTGACTGGAAGCCTAAGGCGAGTTAAGCGAAAGGTGAGGTCGACTTCATGAGGTGATGTGGACATGGGGGAGATCCCAATGTGGGAACTTGACCCCACAATCCTAAGTGGTGCATTATAGAGTAGTGGCGCACATCCCAAAGTGCCCACGCATCTCTAAACTCACTTCACTCCCCTCACTCCACTCCACTCACACTCACTCCCACTTGTCCCCACTTACCCTTACTACACCTTCACATCACTCCCCTCATCTCCTACGCATCTCTCCCTTCACTAATGTGCTACTCCCCTTTCACTCACGCATTCCTAAGCCCTAATGCGCATCTCCTCTTTGGAAGTGTCACCTCATTTGTTATTTAAGCAAGGTCGACCTCTCCCTTTACTAGTTTGGTTTTGGGCAAGCATTGTATCATTGTTGTAATCTTTCATTGGAATAACAAAGACTTTGGAGTTCAATTGTTGTGGATGTTATGTGTGGATGCTTTGATCTAGTGTCATTTTCTTCATGAGGTAACATGTATCTTGTATTTCAATTTTGTAATTTATTTGCAAGGCTTTGAAGGTATGCTATCATACAGTAGGATAAGATAAATCTAGTTTGATTCGTCTTGTTTCTTCCTTATCTCATAGACTTTTACATTGCATGCTTCGTTTTCGGTTAAACTAACATGCATGTTTGAGCGTTGTTGTGTAGGGAAAACCTTTAACAAGTTTGTTGAAGGATTGAAGTACATTGTTGCAGGTTCCTCAAGCTTGGAGGATTGATAGGTTGTTGCTTCAACCGTCATTGTCCAAGAGTTTCAAACATCAAGCTCTCTCTACTCTTCATCAAGGGACCCCATAGCCCAAGTGTTCCAGGCTCAAGCAGAAACTCCAAAAATTTGATAAATTTCTTTCCCCTCTCTTTTTCCTTTGGTTGCATGTTGCTTAAATCAGTTTTAAAGTTCATTTTGATATCTAAAGGCTGCATGTATTCACTTTCTAGATCTAGTTGTAATTCTGTCAATTTAAAGGAATAGATCTAGTTCTTTTTTAAGCAATTTTTGGTCTATTTTCATCTACATCTTGGACCAGTCTATTGCTTTGTTTTACTTTCAAAATCAAGCTATCTAGATGTCCTGTGTTTGTTGTTTTAAAACAGCAAACAGAAGCAACTAGAAAAGCCTAGGTTAGGTTCGTGCTAAGTCTCAAAAAAGTCCAAAAATTTTCAGTTTTGCCTTAGAAAATTTTCCGAAAAAATTTAATAATTTTTTCTTTTTTAGTTTTAAACTTTTTTTCATCACTTTCTAACATACTTTGTTTGTTGTTTTCTTGCAGCAATAACAGATCCAAGGGAAGATTCTGCCAAATTTTGGCGAAATCAAGGCCTCCGGGGCACCCTAGGGGTTTTAACTTCATCAACGAAGTTTTCTGTTGGCACAGGGGCAAACCCAAGGTTCAACGCTAAAACAGCGCACCAACAAAACCCTAACTATCGGCCCTTTCGGCAACACCTGCGAAGCAGATGAAGTCTCACCCGAGGTAGAGGCAGGGGTGGTTGCAGGACTCCAGTGTCTGCAACCTTAGCTGGGACACAGATCTGTGATTGTAACACTTTAACAAAGCACTTAGCAGTTATAGTTCATCAATATTCAGCCTTAGTTTACAACGCAACTAAGCCCTAATAACAGAGCAGCACAGTATTCACCTAGATCGAGTATATTCAAGCACTAAGCACATCAACATATATCAGATCTAACCTTCATTCACAGTATTCAGCACTAAGCTACCATATTAGATCCTTCTAAGCATATATTAGAGCACTAAGCATTTAACCATATAAACAAGAGGACAACCATAAAGCACAAAGCAAACACAACACAAGGTATACGTGGTTCACCCCCACCCTGGGGCTACGTCCACCAACTCTTCGTCTTCTTTATTAGCTTCTTTCAATCTTCTACATTCACAGAACCATGATATCTTACTCCGCCGAGGACAGGAGATCTACGCACCTCGCTAGATCCTCCTTCTCTGAATTATAGCACAAAACCTTCCACAGACTCTTACAATCACTTGCACTTAGCTCTGCAAATCTCACACAATATGCACAAAGCAATTACAATTACCACTTGCACTTAGCAATTCACACTTAGCTCTCTAGCATCACATAGATGCACACACTAGCACTTAGCACACTACCTCTTCTTACATCACCTAGCTATCTATTTATACATTACAAAATCGGGCCTAAACATGGGTAAACCCATGGACTGACATTCCCATACCCATTACATAAGCCCAAAACCCCAAAAATCCCTAAAAAGGGGTCGAGATCCCGTGATCTCTGCTTCGTCTTGCGCTCCGCCTTCGATAGCCTGTCGAAGTCCCAAAAATAGCTCAAACATGACCAAGGATCGTCAAAACTTGGTCAAGGGCCAACAAGCCCCCAACACTCACCTATGACTCGTCCCGAGTTACTCTGGTCTGCGTAGTTCTGCCTCAGAGGCCTCGAGTTTGGCTCAAGCTGCTTCAACCTGTTGCTATGCCATGGCCTCCTGCTCAGCGAACTCTTGGATAATAGCTTCGTTGACAGGTCCCTCTAAGCGTTGTT
Source organism: Picea engelmannii (assembly GCA_009831015.1). Classification (NCBI taxonomy): domain Eukaryota; kingdom Viridiplantae; phylum Streptophyta; class Pinopsida; order Pinales; family Pinaceae; genus Picea; species Picea engelmannii. Next base: position 358,048 of record ML780781.1, read on the forward strand.
CAGCTGCAGTGACGACTTGCTCCAGTTCTGCTCCTCGGCCTTCAATCTCTGAGAACAGTTGGCAAGCCTCATCCTGTATAGGTTGGAGCCTCTAAGTCACTTCCATGACTTTGCTTTGAATGGTGTGGACCTGCTGTTGGGCAGTGCGTTGTTCTTGGGATCGCTTCATTCTCTCAATTGCTGACAGGGGCTTCAACTGCGCCTGTATTGTTTCTACTTGTTGCTTCGCCTCTTGGAGTTGCGACTCCAATGCCTTTAATTTAGGATCCTCAGTGAGTCGTTCATACATCTGGGCACTGCGATCACTTAGGTGCTTACATTCCATGGCAAGGACCTTTATTCTCTCAACTGTGCTTCGAGCAGTTGCTTCTCTTTGATCTCGCACATCCTGCGGAGTGTTGGGCACTGTTCGTAGCTCTAAGTCAGTTATTCTTTGTTGTAGTTGTTGGATAGCTTCCCCAAGCTGTGCTACTTGATGCTCTACTCGGTCTTCTGCCTTTGGCTCTAAGCCTGTCACATAGCGAAGTGCTCTGTCGACTGCTTCTTTCACTTCGAGTTGTTCTGCGAGTAACTGTTCTTTTTCTTGCTGAATCTGCGCTTTCTCCTCTTCAAACTTTGTCTGGAGAGCAACCTTCTCCTGCTCCGCAACTCGGTGTTGCTCTACGACTACTTCTTGTACTTGCTTCAAGGCCTGTGTGGCTTGTTTTGTTTCTTCCTGAGCGCGACGAAGGCGAGCTTCGATCGCATCAGCTAGTCTACGAAGTTGGGCTAGCTCATCTCCCAACTCTGGCTCTTCCGACAACAGGGGCGCAATGGATACTGCGCGACTGGACTGAAGGGCCTGCTGTACCCCTCGGAGTTCAACCTCGATTCTGTCGTACATCTCCTCCTGCTTGGCTTCATGTTTCTGCAAGATGTCCTGCGAGGCATCTGCTACAGCTACGATGATAAAGTCGAAGTCATCCACAGTGAGCACAGTCTACATCTTGGTCAAGGTGGCTCTAGATTTCTTTCGAGAAGTGGGTTTCGTGGGAGAAACCTTCCTTTTCTTCAAGGGATCTGCCTCATCTCTAGGCGGCGTTACTTCGCCTTGTTTCTGCTCATCTTCTTTGTCGTTTATCTCTTCTACTTCGTCATCACCCCCTCGACCAGGTGATACTGAAGCAGTTCCTTCCGATGCATTGCTCAAGTTTTGGGCCTCTTCGATCTTCTTCCTTTTGCTGGGTCACGGAATATCCTTTGCTTCATGAGTGGTCTCAGGGTTGTCGATTAGTTTAGGGTCTGACATTTCTACGGGGTTTGCGGGGATGAGGAGTTCTGCAGGCCAGCCCTTGGTGATCTCTTCAAGGTCCTCCTCTGTGAGCTTGTAGTACGACTGAAGCTCCTCTTTATGCTCATCTGCACGCGCAGTGATATAGATGAAATGTCAATCTGCGCAGAACTTCATGAGGGGTCGGAACCGATGCAGGGTGTTTGGCGTCATGTGAGGTTCAGCTTCGATAGCTCTCTTCAGTTGGAGATAATAGGTATGAAAGACAGCGTTCGACTGCCATTGTTTTCCCATATCGCTCGAGTACCAGAGCGTGGTGAACTTCGCAACAAGTGGCTTGAACGGCTCAATGTCCGGGAAGGTCACACCTTCCGGCATCTCCCAAGAGGTAAATGCGATGAGGATCAGGAGCTAGCTAAAGTGGAACTCATAGCCCTGATCCTGTGCTTCGCGGCAGTCTAATTCCAGCTAGTTGACCAAGTACTTCGCCCAATTCATCTGTAGGCCTTCCACGCATTTTCTGACGAGGTCAACAACAAAACTTGTGACCTGTGTAGGTCGGTTCTTTCTCACGAGCTTTCCTGCGATCAGCTGGCAGGCCAGGCGCACTGCGTTGTTCTGTATGGAAGCTACCTTGTAGCCTCGCATTCCCTTTTCTACATCACCGTAAGTGTCTTTGATTCTCTGTGCCAGGGCGAGGTCTGAAGCCTTCCCTGGGTAGAAGTCCTGCGGGTCGGGTCCCTGCATACTCAATCCGGTGATCCTATGGATCAGCGTCGGATCTACTGTAATACGTCGGTTTAGCCATAGGTAGCCACCATGGTAACATGAGAGCAGGAGCTTAACACAGGCGTTAACCTCCTGGTGCCTTCCGAAATGTGGGATCTTCATTACATTCAAGAGGGTGGACTGCGTGAGGTTCATCGTCCACGGCGGGATGATTTTCGAGTTCTTCCCTTTCGTCCTGATCAAGTATTTGTACGGGGCGAGCATACTATGGTTCTTGAGGTCTCCTAGGTTGAAGTCGTTGAACTTCAACGTTGCGATCTTATCCTACTCCGTTCTAACTGCACGTATCCCCTTCGGAAGGTACGCAGTAACCAAGGTGTAATCAAAATCTCTCGGCACGCTATCACGACTCACCGCACCGGCCAAAGGTGGGATGTAATCAAGTAAGATGGTCAAGATTAGCTTCGCATTTGCTAGGTCATCTTTGTGCTTGGTTCTCTTTTCTGTTACGACTCGGGAGGATCCGGATCCGCGAGCAGTCGACGAAGAGGCTTGCACTCCTCTCGTCGATGACACTTGTACACCCACAGACATTACTCTTTCAGTCATGAGGTCGATGAGTACCTCCTTCACAGACTCTTCGACTACGCTAAGTTTTTCGGACATACACGCTCGTGGTTGAATATCTCGGGTTTGAAGAGTAACTACTCAATGCAACGGGATGGATGGTGATAGCTCAATGATCACTGCGCGAAATCAACTAATCTGCGGGCTCAGATAATCACAGTTGGCAAAAGTGTTCTCGGTGCAAGGCTCGACGAAATAAGTAGATAACTAGGTAACAAATCTTTCCAACGGGAGAGAAGCCTTCATTAATTCAGTTATGTTTGTTACAGCGCGGTCCCAACGGTCTGATGGCAGGCTTTCTGACCATAAATGTTGTTTTAACCATTCGGGGCGTCGGTCTAACGGTTATATTGTTTCCAACAGCAATATTGCTTCGCCATGGCGAAGTGCCATGTGGCGTTGTTCTGCTATCCCGGCGAAGTTCCAATTTTGCAAATTTTCCTTCTGCGAAGTTCCAATTTTGCAAAGTTTCCTTCTGCGAAGTTCCCTCTGGAACCTTCTGTAACTTTTCGATCTTTGCTTTCTTCTTACTGAGTTTTCTAGCCTTCTTTCCAGTGATCTTCGTCTCGATATTCCTCTTTCCATTCTGATTCTTATCTCCTCTTGGCATAGTAACTTCGCGTTGTTGAGATTCTTTCATAGGATTCAAGGGCAATACTTCTTCTCTATCTAGGGTAGGTGCTTCAGTCTCTTGTGATTCCTCTTGTTCTTCCAACTTTGACATCCACGGTTCTAAATAGCTTCGATCTGTTTTCATGTTCTTCAATCAAGTGTGCGATCCTCCTAGTCATGAAATCTTTCAACTCTTGTTTCTTCTGCTCTAAGACTTCTTCTTTCCTTCTAGCCTGATCCCTTTCAATCCAAGGTTTTCCTAGTAATATAGCAAATGGTGCGTTGTTCTCAATAAATTTAACAATCTCAAAATCTTCCTTTGTCGAAGTTCCATGAGCATTCATAGATACCTGGGTGAGTCTTCCACATAGGGTTATCAGCTTTCCCCTAAATAATCTTATTCTTCCCAATGAAGGAATCGTATCACGCTTCCCTAAAGCTTCCCAAGTTCTTTCTGTCATGATATTTACCTATGTTTCCTCATCCAGAACACAGTCTATGTCGAAGTCTCCTATTCTTGCTTCTATGCATTCTTTTTCTTTGAAGATCTCTGATAAGTTGATATTTCGGTGATCATTCAGGGTTTATTTCATTTGCAGCAATACAGTCTCTGATTTTTTTCTAGGGTTCTGCCATGGTCTCAGTGTCTTGATCTTTCTTAGGGTCTTCTTGTCTCATATTCATTTTTTCAAGCTTAGCAATCATTCTAAGGCAATCTAAAACTTCATGGTCCATAGCTTTGCAACAAAGACAGCTAGGTCTTCTATCAGGGCATTCCTTAGCAAGATGTTCTGGTCTTCTGCAACTGTAACAAAGAGTTAGTCTTCTCTTTCTTTGAAAGGATCCCCAACCTTTCCTGTACTGCGCACTAGGATCATAGTAGCTAACCTGCAAAAAATTATTTCTAGTATCCTGCATCCATTTGTTAGTCAAAACATTCTCTCTATGCATAGGAATAACATATCTTTCACTATTCTTATCATATCTACTCACATTAAACCTTCTTTCATCTAGCTGCGCCCTACTTTTCAAGCTAGAACAGAATTTATCAAACATACCTAGATCCATACTTTTGAAACAAAAATTTTCACTTATCTTACCTTTAACAAAGCACAAAGCTTTCAGATCTTACCTCTTCTCTTCAGATCGGACTTCTTTTCTTAGCACAAAGCTTCATAAGTTAAGTAGGATGTTGCGCACTAGGGCAACAGATCTACACACGGAGCTTTCATAGTTTCAGGTTAGATCTTCACACAAAGCTCATTTTTCCTCAGTTCCCAACAATCACAGTTTCGGGTCAGATCTTCGCACAAAGCTCATTTTTCCTCAATTCCCAGCAATCACAGTTTCAGGTCCCGGCAACGGAACCATTTGTTGGCACAGGGGCAAACCCAAGGTTCAACGCTAAAACAGCGCACCAACAAAACCCTAACTACCGGCCCTTTCGGCAACACCTGCGAAGCAGATGAAGTCTCACCCGAGGTAGAGGCAGGGGTGGTTGCAGGACTCCAGTGTCTGCAACCTTAGCTGGGACACAGATCTGTGATTGTAACACTTTAAAAGAGCACTTAACAGTTATAGTTCATCAATATTCAGCCTTAGTTTACAACGCAGCTAAGCCCTAATAACAGAGCAGCACAGTATTCACCTAGATCGAGTATATTCAAGCACTAAGCACATCAACATATATCAGATCTAACCTTCATTCATAGTATTCAGCACTAAGCTACCATATCCGATCCTTCTAAGCATATATTAGAGCACTAAGCATTTAACCATATAAACAAGAGGACAACCATAAAGCACAAAGCAAACACAACACATGGTATACGTGGTTCACCCCCACCCTGGGGCTACGTCCACCAACCCTTCGTCTTCTTTATTAGCTTCTTTCAATCTTCTACATGCACAGAGCCATGATATCTTACTCCGTCGAGGACAGGAGATCTGCGCACCTCGCTAGATCCTCCTTCCCTGAATTACAGCACAAAACCTTCCACCGTCTCTTACAATCACTTGCACTTAGCTCTGCAAGTCTCACACAGTATGCACAAAGCAATTAAATTACCACTTGCACTTAACAATTCACACTTAGCTCTCTAGCATCACATAGATGCACACACTAGCACTTAGCACACTACCTCTTCATACATCACCTAGCTATCTATTTATACATTAAAAAATCGGGCCTAAACATGGGTAAACCCGTGGGCCGACATTCCCATACCCATTACATAAGCCCAAAACCCCAAAAAGTCCTAAAAAAGGGCCGAGATCCCGCGATCTCCGCTTCGTCTTGCGCTTCGCCTTCGACACCCTGTCGAAGTCCAAAAAATAGGTCAAACATGACCAAGGATCCTCAAAACTTGGCCGAGGGCCAACATTTTCCTTTTTTCTTCTTTTTTCTTGTACTTTTCTTAATGATCCAATTATAAGGATCCCTTTTCTTTCCTAAAGTTAAAGCTAAAAGAGAACCTTTCTTCTCTGTTGTAATAGTTGCAATAAAAGCGGGCCCTTTTGTGCCCAGTTTCTCCATCCGCATTAGGGGGATTTGTGTTTTTTTTTGGTTTGACGTCCTTGTTGTATGTTTAAAATCTCTTAATCAAACACACAAGTCAAGTACATCGAACACACAATAAACACTCATTATTTTGCATGCATGGCTAATTAATGAAATCTCTTACGCATGCTTAGTTCAATTTGCTTCAAGTCCTTTTTCAACAATAAGTCTTGCAACATTGTTTAATTTCTAAAGTATCTTTGTAATTTATCTCTCAACTACAAAGCAGGGTACTAAATTTACGTGTTGCAAAATCTTTCCCTTTTTTAAGTACTTGTTTCAAGTTTTTCTCTACAAAGCAGGGTACTAAATCTATCTTTCTTTCAAAGTATTGTAAAGTAGTTGAACCTTGTTTAGTAGTCTAATTAGGACAATCTCTGAAGTAGTTAGCTTGATGTGCGAAAAACGCCTAAAAGTGACCTGCGAAGTAAGGCGGGCCCTCTCAGCACCTGGCTTCCCACCCGTTTTGGACATCCAGCACTTTTAGTGAGTTTATTGGTGAGACCATTTGGGTTTCGATAAACTCTCAGCAAGTTCCAAGCAAAGAGCTAGCCTCCAAAGGGGCCACATTTTCTCATTAACTGAACATCAATTTACCTTAATAAAACTTTCGATCTACATTGCCCACGACTCCCTTTAAGGCACTGGTATAATTGGTATATTTATTTTTCATGTGAGCAATCTTTTACATTCATGCAATCTGTCTAACTTATATGCTTAAATCTTGCAGATCTTGTATCCTTTGATATATGCATGTTTATGAGCAAGTACTTTGTGATTATGATGATGATGAATGTTAAATGTTGATTGATTAGTTTTATTTCAAGCAATAAACTCCTAGATTAAAGTGTTTTTTTTCTCTTTCTTAGTTAAAGAGCCTTAGATTATTTTTATTGGGACTACCCCCCTTGGCTTCGCTAGGAGATGGCCTAGACGGAGGAGTTGAGGATCAGGTGAAAGCACCTTGACTCGAAACTTGCCCCCAAGGACACACCAAGTGGATTGAAGGTTTCTTCCATGTTACCCCAGGTGTGTATAAGGACGACAACATTTTTGGCGTCGTTGCTGGGGATAAATCTTTCTATTCCCTGAACACGACTTGTTTTTCCTTTTATTTTACTTAGTTTTCTTATGCTTGTAGTTTATCAGAAATAGACTCAACCATCTAGCGACTCCACTTAATACCAATTTGACTAAGTATTCTATAAGGAGGAACTCAGAAGGCCTACTTAACTTCATTCCTGAACTTAAGGTTTATCGAAGGAGGTTAGCCAAAGCCTCTTACCGTAAAGTCCTTAGTCATTTAGGGACCGAGTCCATTTCTGATATTGACCTGCTCTTTGTTAACAAAAGCTTTACTTCAGAAATGGCTATATATGTTAAATGTGATTTCAGAGCAATAAATAATTATCCGCATGCTCTACCTGAAAAAGCTATTGAAAAGTTGCCTAGTTTCCAGGGAAATAATGTTGTTTCAGCCAAAATGCACATTAAGTCTTTTATGAGATGTACTAACAAATGGTGTGCAACCCATGATTATTAGGATGTCAAAATGAAATTATTTGTACTCTCCTTAGAAGAAGATGCCTTAGATTGGTACGAAGATATGCCTGACAACAAATTCAAAACGCTCAAAGATCTTACAGATGCCTTCATAGAAAAGTGGGGGGAAAAGAAAGATCACCGTTAGTTGTTAGCAGCCCTTAACTCAATCAAAAAGAATGAAAATGAAACAATGGACAAGTTTAATAAAAGATTCAACGAACTTGTCTCCAGCATGCACACTAACATCAAGCCTCCTAATGATGTTATTCTAATCTATTATGTCGAGGCCTTTGGAGGGGAAATGAGATACCAGCTTAGAGATAAGGAACCCCTCAACCTCAAGTCAGCTCAAGAAATAGCAGTCAAAATAGATAAAAACATGCAAGCTTCAGGCAAGTCCAACATTCCTGGTTTTAGTAGAGGCAGTTCTTCTAGGAAAACAGAGGCTAAGGACAAGGCTGCAGTTGCAGCTCCCGAAAATAAAGACCTGAATTTCGACCCCCTAAAGGTCGTTACTGAGATGGTCAAACGAATGGAAGCTACCCATGCTACTCAGCTTAGTGCCATGCAAAATACGCTGATAGCAATGGAAAGGTCACAAAACAACATGTTTCAACCTAGACCGAATAATGATAGGTGGCAGAGAAAAGGTCCCCCTCAAGACCAAAGGCCCCCTAATCAACTAGAGTCCAATAATGTGGTTCATGAAGAAGCACCACCTTATGCAGAGCTTGTGAAGACTTTCACGAGGAGTCTACCTGTCCAGTATTTTGCCAAATTAATGAACAAGGCCTTCCTCCAACAAATAACTATGTAGGTCAGCCCAGAAATTCCAACCACATCAATAATTTTGGAGAAACTCACCCTCTATCTATGGATTATTGGCTTCAAATGCAAGAGAGGAGTGAGCAGGCAAAGAAAGTGGTTGAAGAATATGATAATGTGACTAAGTTATATGGTCACAAACCTACAAATGAGCAGGTCTTAGAAATAGCAAGGCACAGAGGGATAGTCTACCAGAGGAAGGGAAAAGAAGGAATTAGCAACTCTTCACCTAACTTTCCAAAGGTAACTACTCCCACACAAACTCCAATTGCTAATCTAAATGTTGATTTAGGTAGTTGGATAGCAAATGCAAAGGTCTTGGTTTCAGTGTCAGATCTCTTAAAAATTCCTTCACAGAAAGAAAAGCTTCTGCAAGCTATAGATCCTATAAGCAATAAAGTTACTTCAAGTAATAAAGTTTCTCCAAAGAAGCAAGAAAAGGTTAAAGAACAACATGAAGATCCATCAGTGGTTTTAACTAGCAGAGATAGGACCAAGGAAGAAAATCCTCCTTTCTTTGTCTCACTTGAAATAAATGATCAATGGCTACACAATTGCATGTATGATTCAGGGGCTTCATCAAACATTATCACCAAAGGGATTATGCAAAGGTTAGGTCTAAAAATCACAAGGCCTTATCAAAATGTGTGTGCCATGGACTCAAGAGAAATAGAAACACACGGAATAATCATAGATCTCCCAGTCAAGCTAGCCTTCCATCCTAACTTTGCATTCAAAATGGATGTCCTTGTTATAGATGTGACAGATGCATTGGGGGATGCTTCTATCTAGGAAATGGGGAGCTCATATGGGTGGTTGCTTGAATATGGATTTGACATTTGCCACTATTCCTTACCCTCCTCCCTCAACTGAAAGTTTCAGACTTTTTAGGGAAACAGAAAGGAAGTATCACATAGAAGACCCTAAAGAACAGTTTAATGAGTTTCTTTGCCAAGTGTCTGATTTGGGTGACTTCTCCATTTGTTCTAACTTCTTGGCTCCAGCTCAAGAGAAATTCAAAGATGAAAAAGTTAGCAATAAAGCTTGGAAAATGAATTTTGATGGAGCCCACTCTAGAGCAGGCAAAGGGGCATGTATTGTGTTAATATCTCCAACAAGAAAGACTTACAATTTTGCATTCAGACTTGAGTTTGATGCAATTAATAATGTGGCAGAGTATGAGGCACTTTTGCTAGGCTTAGAAATCGTTAAGGACATGGGTATCAAGATTCTCAACATAAAGGGTGACTCAGACTTAGTGATTCTCCAAGTAAAGAACAAATATGCATGCAAAAGTGAGAGGCTTAGAAGATAGAGAAATGCTATATGGGATACCATGGAATTCTTTGATGCCATGGACCTCATTGCTATCCCTGGAGAACAAAACAGCTTAGCTGATAGTCTAGCTGTAGCTGCTTCTACCCTCCAGCCCTCAGAAGATCTAATGAAAGGTGAAGGTAAGTCGGAGATAATATTTAGGCCATCTGTCCTAGATAATGTTGACCATTGGCAGGTTTTCAAGGATGATGAACAAATTCTTAGGTTCATCCATAATATAGAAGAATTCTTAGATTTTAATGTCAGCTACAAAGAGGAGGGTAAAGAATATGTTGAGGAGGATAATCCAATTAAAAATCCAGTCCCCAGAGGTATAGCTGCCCTAGAAGAAATTTTTGATAGGCATGACATGTACAAAAAGAAAAAAGAAACAATAAAGCCTGGAAATTATATTGAAATCAACATTGGGACAGAGGAAGTCCCAAGATTTATAAAAATTGGAAAAGGAACCACAGAAAAAGAAAGAAAGGAATTGATTAGCTTAGTCCAAGAGTATCGGGATGTGTTTGCTTTCACCTACGATGAGCTCAAAGCATACAAAGAGGATGTGTTTCAACACACTATCCCCCTCAAGGATGACACAAGACCTTTCAGACAAAAACTTAGGCGAATAAATCCTAAGTTGGCACCTCTAGTTCAAGCCGAGCTCAAAAAGATGTTGGATGCTGGAATCATTGCTCCAACCAAACATTCATCTTGGTGCTCCAATTTAGTTGTTGTCAGAAAAAAAGAATGGGG
>ML780781.1:369035-409442 GCA_009831015.1 Picea engelmannii
GGTATGCAGATATCATCTACTTTCTCTCGAACCTTACTTGCCCAAGTCATTTGATTGGTCACAAGAGGAGGGCTTTAAGGTTGAAAGCAGCAAAGTGTTGTATCATTCAAGACGGCTTGGGGTGGAAGAACCCCGATGGAGTGATACTTAGATGTGTTGATGAGCTAGAGTCCAAGAGACTTTTGGTTGACTTCCATTCAGGATTTTGTGGTGGACACTTTGTGGCTAAAACTACCGCACACAAAATCCTCAGAGCGGGTTATTATTGGCCGACCATTTTCTCAGATATACACAAAATGGTCAGGGGTTGTCAACAGTGTCAGTTATTTTCAGGGAAGCAAAAGCTAGCATCCTTGCCTCTTCATTCTGTGGTTGTCGAAGCTCTTTTTCAGCAGTGGGGGCTTGATTTCATCGATCAGTTTAAAGATAATTCAAGTAATGGTTATACTTGGATAATTACAGCAACTGACTATTTTACTAAGTCGGTAGAAGCAATACCCACTAAGTCAGCAACCGACAAAGTGGTCATGGATTTCCTTGAAGATAGGATAATCACTCGGTTCGGTGTGCCCGCCAAGATTACAACCGATAATGCCAAGGCCTTCAGTTCTACAGATTTATCTTGTTTCTGTTTTAAGTATGGCATTGTGTTGTCCCACTCTTCAAACTATTATCCCCAAGGTAATGGTCTTGCTGAATCCAGCAATAAGAACTTGATGAATATTCTCAATAAAACGGTGGGGGATAATAAGAGGTCATGGGACAGCAAGATTAAGTTTGCATTATGGGCGGACAGAATAACCAAAAAGAGTTCCACCAGTAAAATCCCCTTTGAGCTTGTCTACGGGCTTGATGCTTCTTTACCAATTCACCTAAAGCTTCCAGTGTATCAGTTTGTTCAAAAGTATGGTCTAGATGAGGACTTCCATCAGAACATAATTGATCAGTTGATAGAGTTAGACGAAATCAGAAGGAAAGCATCAGATTAGAGCATAAAGAGTCAGGACAGAGTAAAGAAGACTTTTGATAAGTCTTCACGGCAGAGAGTTTTTCACACAATCCTTCTTTGGGATAAAAGAAGGGAAAAGCCAGGGAATCATGGAAAGTTCGATAGTTTATGGACAGGTCCATACATCATACAGGGTTCAGCTGGCAAGAATTCATTCTTTCTAAACAGGTTGGATGGTGAGAATTTGGCCCTACCAGTCAACARCCAACTTCTCAAGCTTTTCTTCACAGAAGTCATCGGATGCCCATGGGGGCATCTACTGTATCATACTCTCTAACCCTTATCTTTTGTACATTATGCTTTGTCTTTTCTGTACATTATTTTTTTTTTTGTACTATATGCACATGTATACTAATGTTTTTATTGTATTATATGTACTTGTGTATTTTAATTGCAAATTGTGTTTAATGTTGGTTTTATATGGATATGATTGCTGACATGCGTCCATGATGCACGTAGCATAATTCTGGATTCTCGCATGGTCTCCTACAGATTTATAGATCAACCACACGTCCCCACATGGAACCAATGTTATCCACCAGTTTGCACAAGCTGGGTTTCCTTAAGAGCCGTCAAAGAATGAGCAATCAGTGCTCATATGACAGAGTTCAGTCAGTCTTGTAAAAGGATTGAAGTACATTAACAAATTTGTTGCAGGATTGAAGTACATTGTTGCAGGTTCCTCAAGCTTGGAGGATTGACAGGTTGTTGTTTCAACCGTCATTGTCCAAGAGTTTCAAACATCAAGCTCCCTCTACTCTTCATCAAGGGACCCCATAGCCTAAGTGTTCCAGGCTCAAGCGAAAACTCAAAAAATTTGATAAATTTCTTTCCCCTCTCTTTTTCCTTTGGTTGCATGTTGCTTAGATCAATTTTAAAGTTCATTTTGATATCTAAAGGTTGCATGGATTCACTTTCTAGATCTAGTTGTAATTCTATAAATTTAAAGGAGTAGATCTAGTTCTTTTTTAAGCAATTTTTGGTCTATTTTCATCTAGATCTTGGACCAGTCTATTGCTTTGTTTTACTTTCAAGATCAAACTATCTAGATGTCCTATGTTTGTTGTTTTAAAATAGAAAACAGAAGCAACTAGAAGAGCCTAGGTTAGGTTCGTGCTAAGTCTCAAAAAAGTCCAAAAAATTTCAGTTTTGCCTTAGAAAAAATTTCGAAAAAAATTGATAATTTTTTTTTTTTAGTTTTAAACTTATTTTCATCACTTTCTAACATACTTTGTTTGTTGTTTTCTTGCAGCAATAACAGATCCAAGGGAAGATTCTGCCAAATTTTGGTAAAATCAAGGCCTCCGGGGCACCCTGGGGGGTTTTAACTTCATCAACGAAGTTTTCCTTTTTTTTTCTTCTTTCTTGTACTTTTCTTATGATTCAATTATAAGGATCCCTTTTCTTTCCTAAAGTTAAAGCTAAAAGAGAACCTTTGTTCTCTGTTGTAATAGTTGCAATAAAAGCGGACCCTTTTGTGCCCAGTTTCTCCATCCCCATTAGGGGGATTTGTGTTTTTTTTTTGTTTGACATTCTTGTTCCATGTTTAAAATCTCTTAATCAAACACACAAGTCAAGTACATCGAACACACAATAAACACTCAATATTTTGCATGCATGGCTAATTAATGAAATCTCTTATGCATGCTTAGTTCAGTTTGCTTCAAGTCCTTTTTCAGCAATAAGTCTTGCAACAATGTTTAATTTCTAAAGTATCTTTGTAATTTATCTCTCAACTACAAAGCAGGGTACTAAATTTACGTGTTACAAAATCTTTCCCTTTTTCAAGTACTTGTTTCAAGTTTTTCTCTACAAAGAAGGGTACTAAATCTATCTTTCTTTCAAAGTATTGCAAAGTAATTGAACCTTGTTTAGTAGTCTAATTAGGACAATCTCTGAAGTAGTTAACTTGACGTGCGGAAAACGCCTAAAAGTGACCTGCGAAGTAAGGAGGGCCCTTAATCTTCATCACATGCTTTCAATAACTCTTGGACAACAAGCACATTAATCATAGTCTCATGCGAAAACATTTTACTATTGCATAAAATTTCTAGGAAAAATTCATAATCTAGCACAATAATTATCTGCGCAGTTTGTGGATTTGTATCCACATGGTTGTCTTGTTATCCAAGCTCACTGTTTTTCCTTGACATACCCATTGTGTGCATGATCCCAATAGTTTACAAGAACTATCAGAGTCTCCTCTTCCTTGCGGTCACTCACCCTCCAGGACCAGGCTCAAATATCCCCTTCTCTGTTATACAGTTCTTCGGGCAATCCATCTTGCCTTGCCAAGGTTTTCTCGCACAGGAAGAACTACCCATCGTGTGCATGATCCCAATCAATAGTTTACAAGAACTATCAAGGTCTCCTCTTCCTTACGGTCACTCACCCTCCAGGCCCAAGCTCAGGCCCTTCTCTGCTATACAGTTCCTCGGGTGATCCATCTTGCCTTGCCAAAGTTTTCTCGCACAAAAAGAATTCCAGAGACTTTATCGAGCCTTACAGTCAAGGCGTCCCTCGGACTTGCTCTGCCAAGGCGTTCCTCCGGCTTGTGTTACCTCAACACAACATATTCTAGGCGATCATGGCTTACCACGGAGTTCTCATGGCTCATCAATAACCATTTTTCATGCTTTTACAGCTTGACAACCTTCATCTATCCTTTCTGGACAGATCTTTTCTTCTCACCCGTATCACAGGCATACAAAAATTCATGAGACATCATCATAAATTTTAAATTCAAAATTTTCTTGTAAATTTGTCACCCACAGATTTCCAAATTCCACATTTTGTTTTCATATTTGTTCCGCACAGGAACTAGATTCATAATTATGGGACTTTCCTTCCCATAGCGGTTTGGCTCAGCAGGCAATCGGTCTTCCCTATGGGCTTACAATGCTGCCATATCCAAGACACCTTTGCTCACTGTACTTTCAATTTCAATCAGCCAAACAAATTGTTAGTTTCCCATGCACATATATTTTCATTGCACCTTTATAACGTCATCACAAACAATTCTTAAATTGTGCATGCTAACAGCCAAATCACTTTTATCTATTCGATGATACAAGAAAAGGAAATTTCATTCCTTACACATGCATCAGTTCAATATATCAACTTTTCAAAATGAAATTCAAATACCAATTGACTTTAATGAATGTGCCAACATTCGTGGCCACATTCATACCCAATGCACCCTTGCATCGATTTCAGGTTATCACATTTCAGGTTAGGCACTCTTGCCAAGGTGTGTTTGAATTCAACCAACTTATTACCATATGGACTCTTTGTCCATATTTATTATTTTAGCAGAAACATATTTTCTGCTATGAATCGATCACAGCCCTAATATCGTCATTCATGAAACTCCAGGTTTCACATGAATGCCTTTAAGCATTCCTTTGACATCCATATAATGTACTCAAAATTTTCGGAAGGTCCTCCTTTCTCAATGGAGGGTTCATTGTCTTCCCTTCATGCAAACATGCACTTCCTCACTCCCTCGAAGCAATTCCATGCAATGTGCTAGCTATGAGCACCTTTATTCCTATAGAACCAGTCCTCGCGACCACAGTCTAAGGCAGAGTGTTAAACTCTATCTTCCTTCACTGGCCCGGAGGAACTTCGTTTTCTCTCCATGCGACCGAGAGTTGTGACCTCAGTTTTTTTCTTTTCAGGCGATATCCCTTCGGCAACCATGTCCAGGTGCTATGATCCTCGCTAAACCCCTTGTCTGCAAATCGACGATGTAGATCAGTTTTTCCCCAGATCCAACGGCTACAAGGGATTGCAGAACCTCAACTAGCTTGCGATTTAATTCTCCTTCCGACCTCCACAATGAATACGGGTCGTCTGATCTACAATCGGATCCCAAACTCAAAACAACGCTATATTGAATTTAATTAGGGGTACAGGTCTCGATGTTAACCCGTGTGCATATGCAACCTCCGCAATGATCGCGGGTCGTCGATCATAGCCCTCAATTGATTTTAACCACACGATTTCCAAATAATAATAATGCCAACACAGAAGTGTTTGACCAAGAATTTATATTGAGAACTTGATTTGCCAAATCTAACCACCGAACCCAATCACAGTACAAGTTTACGTGGCATTAACGCGTGGGTTCCTTGCAAGTCCACCCACCGATCGTTCACAGATCAACGGTTCACAATGATTGCAGAATCATGAATGTGCTCGCTCTTTATCGAAGAGTTCAATCTCCAAAATCTGAAAAGTGCTCGCTCAACTCTTTTAATCGTGGTCGTTGATCATCCACCCCAATGAGATCAACAATGTAGGTTGATTGCGGGCCGTGAACTAGCGCGCCCATTAATTCCGCCTTCGCGTCTCGCAATGAATACTGGTCGTCCGATCTGCGATCGGACCCCAAACTCAAAACAAAACTATATTGAAATTAAATTACGGGCACAGGCCCCGTCGTTAACCCGTGTGCTCATTCGATCTCCGCAATGAATATGGGTCATCAATCTTGTCGAACGACTGGCGTTTGATTCGTTAACTCCAGTGGATCTTGAAGTCAATTTGACGAATGAGATCGGTTTCCTTCTGATGAACGGCTCGCGTTCATCTCCTCTGTCAGGCTCTCGATTAACCTGATTCGATCAGGGTTTTCTTCCTAAATCATACTCTACTTGGGTATCCGAGGCATACATCTGCCTTTTCTTAACATGGCTTCAACCAAGCCTATTCAATCAAACATACTCATTTATTCATTCATTAGTCTTCTATTCACTACATGATGCTTTCAAAAATGTAATCTAGGATTCTTGTATATATATATATATATATAAGCTTATAGCTCACTGCTTAGTTCACAACAGTTATTAAGGTTGTGACTCTGACCTCCTAACAGAGTTTTCACACAGTTCTTCCACAGGAAACTCCCTCAGCATGCAACTTCCTTATTGCACGTCCATCACTATCTGTGATGGCCTCGGCCTTGAGTTAGCTTTAGTTGTTTACCAAATATTCCCTAAGGAATATAAACATGCATCCTTGTCATGCACCCAAATTATGTATCCATACATATTCTGGTTTTGTTAACTTACATCCATGATGTACTTAACCATATGCATAAACAAATGTCTTTGTGTAACTGCCATGGGTATATTTCACAGCCTGCATATATCATTATTCTAAAATTAGTCAACTCATGACTGTTCAAACTCATTCTTATGTGATCCTCAAGGCATGATCATTTGCCTCTTATCCTGACAACAGACCATCCTTGCTCATTCCCCTTAAGCTATCACTCAAAACAAAACTTTCATGACTCTTCAAAAATGGAGTCAACCATGCATCCATGGTATTCACTTAATCTTGGCAAGTGCAATTCTTGCCTTACATATCACTCATCAAGGCAGCCATATTGTGCCTTTAGTATACATATATCCTTACATCATACATGTGCATCACTTTCACATTTAATATCATTCATACATAACCAGTATTACTATCAGGCTTCATATCAAGAAGCTTCACAATGCATTATATCCATGCATTCAAGCATAAACACACACAAACCTAACCAAACATTCATCATGCAAGCTCAATGTTTGCACCCTTTCCATGTCATGCATGCACATGGGCATCTCAGACTTCCAGATCCTCCTCCAAGGATATTACTGCCATTCTTATGACAAGCCTCATAGGGATACTCAACACTGAGTTTCCCTCTCAATTGAGAGCTTGCAGACATTCACACGACATCCACATGGATGTTGAATCAGACATAATCATAACTATGTTCCCTTTTTATACGATAAAGCTAGCAAGAAAACATTCTTGCTTCAACCTCCCTGGAACATTACCCAACTTATAAATACATTCTAGGCAATTATAACCATACCCAAGGTAACAGAATCAGCCAAACTAGCTTCCAATTATATCTATATGGCTACCATCCACCACTGGATGTCAATCTAACCCATTGGGATTCTAGAAGTGTCCCAACACTTCCTTTACCACATTCAGGATCAACATTTAGTCAACCATTTTATCTTAACTTTAACAATCATGTCTAATACCATTTGGACTACATAATAAGTATCCTAGTTCAGAAAATCCCGAGTATCTTTAGGTCGAGATCGGTCTCGACCATTACATCTAGAATTCTTCCTTTTGTTCAGCACAGTCAGGGACAGAGGCCATTCTCCTCCTCCCACAAGAACTCTGGCAGATTAGTTTCCTATCCACCAAGCAAGGGAGGTTGTTGTGATTTCTCACTCAATCACTCTATAATTCTACAGCTCCGTTTATCGGCTTGATAAGAAAAATAAAATAAAAAACTGTCCAACAATTCCTGTACGCAGAAACAAAATTCGTTTCTCAGTCCACTTGAAACCCGAGAGTTGCGCATGCTCTCCCTTTTCAGGGAATGATCACCAGACTCATTCCTCTGATCATGAGGAGTTATACACCTATACTAGGTTTAACCCTTCATTAAAGCAGTAATCATTACTGCTGCGGATCCTCTCCATCCGTTCACATTGTTATTTTAGTTTAAATATGAGTGATTTTCAGCATAATCCCATTCCTGTAGGATCGGCTACCATTTCCCAAGAAATGCTAGGCTTCCTTTGTCACAGACTAGCATGATTCAATATCGTTGGGTAAAAATCCCAACTGTATTTTAAATCTGCATCCTTCTACTCAAAGAACTTATGCAGATGATTTATGTTTGGTAGTAACATTCTCCACAGGCCCATCTTTAGCATTGGTAACTAAATCTTATGACTCTACAACAACACGTACAATTGCATAGTGAAGTCAACTTCTTTATTTGGGGACATTAGCAACATACAGTGCCAATTTCCAAAACATCTATCAACAATAAAGAATATCATTCCTCTCTTCAGTAGAGGTTTTCTACGCCTCTTAGGAATGCAGTAAGATAGGGTGTTACCCCTTAAATTCCTCCAGAAATATTTTCATACGACTCATGCATGCGCCCAAGCAGGCCAAGTGTTGTAACCATGCTCTGATACCAATTTGTAACACACCCACGGTGGGGACTCAAATTTTCGCTCTTCTTAGGAGAATCAATACCCTCATTCAGGATCTCTATTCCATTCTGCTCTTCCAGAGCTTTCCAGCCACGATCTCCATGCTCTAAAACGAGCTCAGAGCTGGCAGATATCCTCTCCCAAGTTCTTTGGGTTCTTTCATCCCCCTATACATGCATATGACCGCAGGTTATGACCAGACGCCAAGACAACAAGCGCCAAGACGACTACCACGCGAATCCTTCGGAGTGGCAAACCTCTAAAGTTCACGATCCGACGTCGCGTGTCCTCAGGGATTTCAACGATCCTGATTTACTTCGAGACTTCGACGTTCGGTAGTTTCAAACATTCCTACACCTTTTTCCTCCAAGTACTCCGTACCCAAAGTTACAGATCGAGCGTCGCGCGTCCCTCGTGATCGACGGTTATGATCTTCTTTGAGACTTCGGCGTTCGGGAGTCCCGGACGCTCACACCACCTTTTCTCCCGGAGTGTTTTCTTCTGAAGTTAAGGATCGTGCGCCACACGTCCCTCTCATTCGACGGTGGGGATCCACTTCGGGCGTCCCTCTACTCCGTGTTGCTTTCTTCCCGCTTCCGAAGTACGCAATCTGTTGACGCGTGTCTCTCGTAAATCGACGGCTATAAATTACTTTAGCTCTTCGGGCTTCGGGAGTTTCAACCTCTCCCCACTCGCTTTCTCCCGAAGTGATTTCACCCGAAGTCGACGATCTGTCAACGCGTGTCTTTCTCAAGTCGACGGTCACGATTTACTTCGGGAGTTCTCAACTCACGTGACCCCACTTTCCTCCAAAGTGGCTATCTCCCGAAATGGAAGATCTGCTGACACATGTCCTTAGCTGATGGACGGCTCAGATGAACTCCGGCTCTCCGGCCTTCAGGAGTTCTTGTTCAACACACCTCCTTTTCTCCTGAAGTGATTTCACTCGAAGTGCAGGATCTCACGACACGTGTCCCTTTGGCTTGGACGGCTCAGATCTGCTTCAGCTCGTAACTTCCGTTCAAGGGTCCTTTGGATCCCAGTGTGTGCCACTCCGAGAGGGACACCTGGCAACCCCATCACTCGACACATGGGCTCCCACAGGATCTCGACGTTGATACTCGCGTCCCCACGATCGAACAGTCGTGAGGGATCCCAAAGGATCCTTAGATCCACGGTCCACATCAACTTCGGGACTTCGGGACTTCGAGGGTTTTGATGCTACCAAACCTCTGTCCTCCCAAAGTCGTCAACGTCGGACTGACTATATCGTAGATCCGACGATCGGGATAGTTCCCAGGCATCCTCAGATCTATGGCCCAGATTAACTTCGGGACTTCGAGGGGTTTCACCTCCTATGCAACGAATATGCTCGATTCGCCGGACCCACGAAGTCCGAAGGGTTCTAAGGGTTAACACCCGCGTTCTTTCTCCAGATCCGACGATCGTGAAGAACTTCGGCTTCTCCCGAACTAATCTCATCCATTCGTCTTCCAACGAAAGGATCCCTCCTTTCGAGACTTAAATCTCGCTATCCTACCTGAGCTTTGCCAACTCCTTAAGTACTTGGGTATTTTGCGCTAATTCTTCTGAACTCAATGCTTACAGAAATCCTCCGCGCATCTCTTGCACTCATTTGTCAACTCTAGAACTAATGGGGGGGTTTCAATCTCTGCCCGCCTCGCAGAGGCTCTGTGCTCACATGCACTACCTCTCCTGAGCTTGACCGACCCCTTCCTTCAGAATGACCGGGAGTGTAGGCATGCACACGTGAGGTTATGCCCGAAGTCAACAAATTCACAGTTCATTTATTTTAACTTGAGCCACCACAGGGCTCAGGCATTTACGTGTACATTCCAGAGAATTCCTTATTTTCTTAAATACACAATTAGGCAGAATTGAAAGAATAAAGTATAACCATTAAGCAAATATGTCCATCCCTGCAACATTCATAGGATTTCCAACTTTAATTTACATTACTACTTAAATACACAGGATATGAAATTACTTTTCTATTATAGGTGGTAGCCAACTAACTGACTGTGGGTATTCGTCCTTCCACCCAACCATAGGCTCAGAGGCATTCATTCTTAGCGCTCTGGCCACCCCCGTGCCAAGCCATGATATCACCAGGGAATTTATGCCAATTCTCATCGATCATTTTCTCTTTCGTATCTTCTGCAAGGTTTATCAAGCTCGCGGCCTTCTGCTCAGGTCCCGTTCTCTGCATACTGTCAGAGATCTCTCTCTCTGTCTCTTTTCTACTGTCTGCATGGGTCTATCCCCTTACACGCACACCCTTCTCGGGAAGGTTCTTCCTTGTTCCATCTTGTTCCTTCTGTCGGAAGGAAACTCGGGTCAGCCTAGTCTGCCAGACCTAGTGGTACTTTGGGCTGACATTCTGCGGCTAGACCATGCTTCCATTCATGGGGGTGGTTGATAATTCAACCACTGGTCCTTTCTTCATTAACTGATATCTCTCCTTGGGATCCGAAGGAGGTTTATTATCCTCATCAAAGGGAGATTTGGGGTTATTTGATATAATGAACCCTCTCTTATTGTTTTCACATTGTTTTCTCTAGTGATATCATGGCCAATACTTTCAAGGCTTCACCCCCACAGTCAGTTATTAGCAACTCAAACAATAATACATTTACACTGTTCCTATGCCACAACATGATAACCCTAATTAATGATTAATTACAAGTTGGGGGAAACAGGGGTGTTACACCAAGGTACCCAAATCTCAACAATTCCGAGTATGTCGCAGCCCTAAAAATGCACATTTCTGCTGATTTTTTATGAATAATGAAGGTACATGCTGAAGATGCAAATGGATGGGAATTTTCTTCATGAATCGCCATCTTATGATGGCATTTTTCTTCATGAAGCAACACATCTTTCTCCCTACTAAAGTTAAAAAGTTGTTGACCAACAACCATAGAAAACGTTCCATCTACCTCAACGTCCTTTGGTTGTCCCAAATCAAGAGAAACAAAATCTGAAT
Organism: Picea engelmannii; assembly: GCA_009831015.1. NCBI lineage: Eukaryota > Viridiplantae > Streptophyta > Pinopsida > Pinales > Pinaceae > Picea > Picea engelmannii. Next base: position 380,083 of record ML780781.1, read on the forward strand.
AGTTATCCTCATACCTCATGTAGTTGTTCTCCAAATTGGTGGGAAATGGAAGGTGTAGCTCCATGCCCTCCGGAATCAAACTCTCACTATCTATGTCATTGATGGGTTCTCTGAAAAAACCAGCAATCGATGTCTCATCGACATCTCACAACTAAGCAAAGTTTGTCAATGTCATCGTGACTTCAATATGTAGCCTCTTCAAATCATGGAAAGATTCTTCGCTATATTTAGAAATTTGAAAAGGAATGTTATGATGACTTACCAAGCCCTTGCCAGTGATGGAAGATGTGGCAGCTGCTGAAATGTCTTCCTCGTGCAAGCATGCACCAGTATCACTAGATGCTTCTTCGGGAACAAGAAGGAGCACATTGTCTTTAATAGAAACCTTGCCGTAAGTCACAACATTCAGGTCCTCTTATTGAGATGCAACAGGGCCTTTGAGCTCATCATCCCTTGGATCTACAATATACCCTTCTTCTTCTAACGAGTTAGGAAGGGCATTTAAATCTTTCATTTTGTCCTATACTTCAGAGAATAACACCTCTGAGGGGTTACGTTGGCACTCAATCAATCATTAGGTCTTCTAATTCATCTTATCTTCTTTTCATGGCAAAAATGAACCCCATTAATAGGTTCGTCGCTGATTTCTTGGCCGCCCCATCTCTTTCTAAAGACTGCTTCAAATTCATCCCTAGAGGACTTGCTCTTCTTAGGTAGATCAGCCAACCATGCTCTTACTCTTCCTTCCAATGTACGCACGAAAAAACACATGGCAACGTCATCACGTCATACATTCTCTATCCACAAATAATCATAAAATGCATCAACATGCCCTGTTACACCCCAAAATAGACTTTTTTTTAAAGCATTATTTTTTAGCATTACAATAAAGGGATGGCAAATCACCCAAGGATCCAATCTACTACTCAAATGATTGCAGCAGAACAGTATACATCCTCTATCTCTTACTCTTCCTTCCAATGTACGCACGAAAAACCGCATGGCAACATCTTCACGTGATACATCCTCTATCCACAAATAATCATAAAATGCATCAACATGCCCTGTTACACCCCAAAATACACTTTTTTTAGCATTATTTTTTAGCAGTACAGTAAGGGGATGCCAAATCACCCAAGGATCCAATCTACTACTCAAATGACTTTACAGCAGAATTGAGAATGCTGATTGAGATCCAAGAGCAAAGTATGGCTTCAGATCTGCAGGAAATCCTCTGAGTAAAAGTAATCTTACATCTCCTCTGCCAGAACTTGACAGATCGTGAGGAACACACCATACATGCTGCTCAGGTGCAACGGGTATAACATACTATTAATGCTCCATTATTAGGGCAAGTTGTTCACTGTGATTTTAAGAAAAAATAAGTGCAAATGCCGGAGAATGCAGCCACATCAGATTCTCAAATCTATTTGAAGATTTACCAGAGTAGATTCATCTTAAATCCTGATTTATCAAGCACCCAAAGACCCAAAGAGATCAAATTTCTTAAGGTGTAATTTTTTTTATTGTCATTTAATATGAAGGAATTAATATTTTAGATGTTGTCATATATAAGTACATAGTATAGTATATATGTGTAAATGTAATGGTTCATGTAATTGCTTTTTAAGTTTTTTTAAATTGAGTAACATTTTTTTTATTAATTGAGTGGTCTTTAATTTTTTTAATATAACCTTATTTAACATAACATTAATGTGATAACATCTTCCCCATACTGAGCTGTAGAGCACAGAGAGTATACTGGGCTGTAGAACACCTTGCTACTCTCGGTGCAATCAGGTGACTTACTACGGCCTATGACATGGGGATAATTTTCATAGACCTTACCAGCAGCGCCAGACTTGTTTTCATGATGACCTTCAGCTGGTAGCGAAATTTAACTTGCATCCCAGAGGATTGAAGGCAGGCAGTAGAAGAATTCATCCATCTTCTCTCTGATATGGAATACCAGCTCTCAGCATTAGGTTTCTATTTCAGATCATGCAGTGATATGTCTTGTTTCTCTAAGACAATGATTAATAATGGTAAACCATCCGATGAGTAGATCCATTTTAGACTTACAGGGTTTCCACAATTGGAAGAGCTGAACAGTGCAATGGAGTGTGTTCCAGGTATCAAAATAAACAGGATTTATGCCTTAGTTGATCGGCAGAAGTTGGTAAAATATGCTGGGGAGTCCTACTTGAACATGGTAGATTAATCCTGGTAAAATATGCTGGGGAGTCCTACTTGAACATGGTAGATTAATCCTGGTAAAATATGCTGGGGAGTCCTACTTGAACATGGTAGATTAATCCTGGAGAGAAGAGCTTCTGGAGACCCTTTATTGAGTGTGTAAAAAAGAATCCCTCCTTTATCTTTGGTTTGGAATATTAAAATAGCTCAGAGATTGTAAGAGGATGAGTTGTTGACTTTATGAAGAATTTAGTGTTTACCATGAGTACCACCGTCAGAACCATTGGAAGTGCTCAGGGGCTTCCCTAAGTATAAACAGTTATATCAAAGAGTCTGTTGACTTTATGAAGAATTTAGTGTTTACCATGAGTACCACCCTCGGAACCATCGGAAGTGCTCAAGAGCTTCCCCAAGTATAAACAGTTATATCAAAGAGTCGGTTGATTTTATGAAGAATTTAGTGTTTACCCTCGGAACCAAGGGAAGTGCTCAGGGGCTTCCCTAAGTATAGACAGTTATATCAAATAGTCTGTTTCGTGGATGACCATTGAATCACCAGCCAGCAAAGAAAATAATCGCGATGACTGTATTCCTTATAAGGATGAGCATTCGAGGCCCCCGAATAATAAGAATGAGTATGTGAATGAGTGTATTTTATAAAGAAGAACGGTTCAGTCACTTTTCCACCTATATGAACCAGACTTTTGAGCTATTGATATGAGTGAAAATCATCGACGTAGCTTTTGCCGCTATATCAACCAGATTTCTCATTTCAACTAAGCACCTTGAATTCGACCCTCCCTTCTGGGAATGGCCCCCTATTATAAAGGTCTCTTTTGCAGTTATATCGACCAGAGCAATTCTCGAGCTTTAAATAAATAGGGCCTGGAAATTCTCCTATTCTCAATAAAGGTCGCTTTTCCTTTAAGAAATCTTGAGGAAAACAGACTTTTGAACTACTGCAATAGAACCAGGAATGGGTTTTATATAAAATATATTACCTAGGAAAACAGAAAGAAGTACCCTCTGAAATTGTTCATCTCTCCCTACCGCAACGGTGAGCTCCTTATGCTCTCGCTCTCCCTAACTAATCGACATCCCACAACACCTGCAAGAAAACTAGAGAATGACATCAGTATCGTGTGATTCTATCACGTGAAGATTATAGTCTGTACCACGAGATCGTGCAATTGTTACAGTAATAGCAATGCCATTTTGCACAACTATGCACAACACGATCATGTGGCTGAGACTGCCTCAACTGCGCCACGGAGAGACTGTTGAAGGAATAGATGCATGATTTCGCTCATATATTCCTTCGAATGTCGTGTGACCTGGTTGAACCCCGAACGGGGTTGGTTCTTGGCACCAAAAATCCATAAAAATAAAAATGGAACGAAGACAATGAAAGGGTGACTTGAGAGGACCAACCTGGCAGACGCCGAATTGACTTTCACTAGTCCAAACTCTTGTAATCAATAATGAAAGCTTAGTTTAAACCCTACTCGCTCTTTATGCAGCACAGATGAATTTTAAAATGACATCCGACCCTATTTATGCCCATTTTGCCATGAATCTTCCTTGGACTTGTACAAGAGCATCTTAGCAAAGCACCGTTGGGTTGGGTTGATTTTTCGCTTAAGTTTTATAAGAGTTTTTCTCACATTTTGGTATACTTTTTCAAATTGACATTTAGACACCACATTGTTAAGTATATATGTTACATTTAATCATTTGTTGTTTTTTGAATTTAATTTAGGGTCTCCCTATTTTATCCACTTGTTTCACCATTTCAAGTTGCATTTTTATAGGGTCTCCCCATTTTATCAACTTGTCTTACCATTTCAAGTTGCATTTTTATACTTGTTAGTCGAGAGTACTCCATCTTTAATGGGTTGCCTTTATTTAACACTCTTTGCAATTTGGCACCTATTCTGCTTACTTTTCTTTATGATTAGAGAGTCTTTAAAATCCACTTTGTTTCACAAGCCTCATGTTTCACTCTTTCCTTTGTTGGCCTCTCCCCCATGCTTCTAAGCAGCAACCCGTGTTTTTAGACTTTACTTGTCACTTTGTGGTTAAACATTGTTTCTCTCCATTCATGTAATATCCCTAGATCCGCAGATCTGGAATTAACCTCAACTGTTGACTATCTAATACCGAAACTGATATTATTTGGGATTTTGGATGCGGTTAAGGGTTTCTAATTGAGTTTCAATAGTTATGAGCTTCATGCAAAGCTTGCATGTTTGTTTGTTTGAGTAGAATGGTTTGTTTAGATATTTTGATTAAGTAGTCAATTACAAACAATCGCAGGCATGTACAAAAATTCACTCACAACTGCATGCATGCAAATAGTAATCAAATAGTTCAGATAGATCAGATAAGGAATGGATATATGCTGGAAATAAAAAGATATAAACTAGAAAAGTACCAAAAACTACATGCAATGATAGATGTGTGCCATGCAAGGCCTGAAAGATGACATGCAAGCTGGTCGGATGACATGCATGTGGAAAATTTGTTGCATGCATGAGGAACTGCCGCATGCAAGGTGGATATGTTGGATTCCATCATCGAAAACTGATGGAAACCGACTCACTCGATGCGCCCTACTCCAAGCTCAACTGGGTCGGAAGGATCTACTGATCTGCTAAGTCCCCAAGGCTAGCGACCTTCTTTTCCTTCTTTTCACCCACAAAATTATGCTGCAATTGTCAGAAATGGTTGGATAAGTCGCCCTGAATGATTCCATCGTCGGAATCTGTTGTAAATTGTCTCAATAGAGGCGCCTTGCCTCCTCCTCCAATGGATCGGGAGGAATCTGGATCAATGTCTCCCTGGATGAGTAGATCTGATAAATTGTACTATCTTTATTGTCAGTAAATCCACTACAAACCCCCACTGCCTTAATATGACACCCTGGTAGCTAGGATGCTCAGAAACCTGCTCTAGATGGTTCAATGAAAGCGCCTTGCCCTGATCTCAACTGGGTTTGAAGGGCTAAGATTCGTTAGGCCTCTTCAAGTGAAGCGACGTGCTCTATGACTGATTCCCTCCTCTAGAATCCACGCTAAAACTGTTGTTGAAACTGTTATTGAAATTGTGATGAAGCAATGGAAACATGTATGGCTTTGCCAATTGGCTAGGGTGTGTCTCTCAACACTGAATCCTTTCAACTGGTGTCTTCCTCCTGGAATCCACAATCCTCCACTGATTCGCCTGAACCTGTGTGTTTTCTCCTCTCAGATCAATTCTCAAATCATAATTTGCAATAATGAGGAATTAGGTCGTTTTTCTCCTTCTTATATTCTCCCAACCCTCATTCTTAGTTGACCTCTATAATTAGCTCATTTCACTTAAGCGACTTCTATATTTAGCTTTATATTCCTTAAGTCACTTAAAAATAGCTTTTCTCACTTTTCACTTAATGTCACTTTCAAAATATAGCATTCCCTAGTGAAATGACATCAAATGACCCTTTTACCATGTTTTTTCGTGGCTATAGTCTAAAAGGGGATGTTTAGACTACTAAGCCCTCCTCTTTGGAGCTCCTACTCGGAAAGGCACATTACAGTCCTCCCTTCCCGAGTTTGCTTGTCCTCAAGCAACATCAACCTAGGGTGTTACAAAATCTGCTCACTCTCTCACGTAGCATCCTCTACTGGAAGTCCTCTCCATTAGACTAAACACTCCCTGATGACCCTACTCCTCAACCTCCTCTCTATGAACTCCAATATCTCCTCGAGAACTAACTCCAACTGCCCCTCCTCATCCAACGGTGGAAGCTCCTCTTAAGTGTTGATGAATTGTCTCATTGTTTTCTTAAGACAAGAAACGTGGAACACATTGTGAATCTGGCTCCCCTTTGGTAGCTCTAGCTTGTAGGCCACTTCGCCTACCCTGTGTATGACCCTGTATGGTCCATAGATCCCAAGCATGAGCTTCTTTGCCCCCCTCTTCTTCAAAGATGACTGCATGTATGGTTGTAGCCTCAGGAATACTAGATCCCCTACCTCAAAGCTACACTCTACCATGTTTCTGTCACCTTTTGTCAATTCTGTGCCATCTGCAGATTCTCCTTTAATACCTTGAGAATCTCTCGACTCTCTACTATCCAGTACTTGGCCTTGGGAGCCCAATTGTCTCCAAAAACCTGGTCAATCAAAGTCGGAGCATCATACCCATATAATGCTCTAAATGGGGTCATACATATGGACATGTGGAAGGTAGTGTTGTAACAATGCTCTCCAAGTTGTAACCACCTTACCCAGGCTCTCTACTATCCACTCACATAATTCCTCAAACATCCCTCTACCCACTTGTTGACTATCTCCATCTAACCATTAGTCTGGGGGTGGTAACTTGATCTGAAAATGGAATGGATTTGTTTCCAATAGATCTTTAAAACGAAGAAGACTTGTCTCTTTAAATTGTAAGTGTGAAAATAGTATGTGTTTGGGTAATTGGACCAAGTTACTAACACATAAGTTCAATGAGTTTTACTTAATCATGAGCAGCATATCAGACAGATAAAAACCATAAAATATGAACACAGAACACAACAAATGATAAAGGAGTTCACCCCTCTCTTGGGCTACATTTCATGGTCCAGCTTCCCTTGGATCATTTTCATTATGCTTAAAAAGTTCTCTTACAGTGCTCAAAATACAAAATACATGGCTCCTATGGCTTTAGAACGTCCAAAAACCCCTAGCTGGGCTTTTTCGGCACCTGGTTTGGCCAAAAAATGAAGAAGTTACACCTCCTGGAAGTTTTCCCCTTCAAGCTTGTTGTACCTACTCACCAAATTGCACCTGTGAATGACCAACCTAGCTCCCACAACGTTATTGGGCCTAAAACCCAGCACACATGCGCATCCCACAAAATCAGGCATTTTGTCGAATAGTTAACGGGATTAGCTCCCCCGTGGGCGGAGGCGTTGGTTGCACGAGGGCCATATGGCCACGTCCCAGCGCCTATCTCGGGCCCGTTTGCCATAATGTTTGTGGTGTTGACACTTGGTGGATGCGTGGAAATCTTGCCCGTTGAATAGTGTTAACCCTCACGCCAATTGTTGGTCGCATGTGGTGCTAAGGACCGGGGACTACACAATGGTGGGTTCCTGCGCCAATCGTTATGTGTAGAGTCATATGGAATGTAAGAACCATGGGTTGTACCAAAAGCCAACCATTATAACCATCTGCACGCACAAAGAGTAAAAGGTCTGGTCATATGCTATGGTTATATGGTGTATGTGTCGGGGGCTGGGGCTAGGCCCCGGCCCTTTTCTCCACCGCCCGACCGTTGATTCAAATTCAAATACATATAAACAGTTATACAGTTAAGACACACCGTGAGGGCGAGCTGGTAGCCCAACCCTGCCAAAACGTTACCCCCACCTGAAGGTCACGGGTTCGACTCCTGTGGAGTCCATAAAATTTGACCACATGCTAATCAAACTGGAGGGGTGCCACGTGGCATCCCACAACTGGGCCACATGGCACCATAACATTGGCCCAATAAATGACACTTGTCACAACCAGATTCATCCACTTGTCTGCCACCGAGCCTGTATGACCTTGCCACGTCAACCCATGCCAACTCAACACTCTGCCACATCACTTGCCATGTGTGGGTCCATACCCTGCCACATCAACACTGTATGGTCGTAAGGACTGTACAATCATCTTCCACGTCAGTATTGTACGGACTGTACAATCAACAAAATTTCGCATGTTTGGCAAAATGAACAGAACGTGATATCTTGCTCATACGACGTCTGTTTGAGCCCGTTCAAGTTGCGTTGGGATAGTGAGGACGAGGCCTGTGCATGTGTCTGTTTTGAAGTGATTCCAAGCATTTTTATTTTTGAGCAAAATTTGATCCCCTGGATCACACCTCCCCATTGGGAATCTTTTGGACCTCCAAAAGACTACTTTTAGTCAATCTGAAGATGACGGTACAGTTCCCCCACCTTTCCCACATCAATCCATCTAGCCTTGCTTGTATTTGTGCCTTGAAGACCAACACGAAACTTGTCATGTCTTGTCTTGTACTTGGCTTGGCTCTTTTTCAACTGTTCTTGAACGGTTTGATGCACAAATTGAACTTGTTCAATGAACTTCTTGGCCTGGTTATAATATGCTAAAAGTAGTGTAGATGCTCATCCCAGAACTTAGGATGCTTTCTTTTCAAACTAGCCACCGTCTTGCCCACACCAAAATGGCCAGCAACAAGAGAAGAATGTTTCCCTTATCATGTTGACTCTTTCACCCTGTGAAAAACATAGCTTTCCAAGGTACAAAAGTTTACCATGCACATAGGAATCCAATTCCTCAACTTGGTTAGTACAACACAAAGTTGCATAAACATTTTTGCGATCAGCATCTAAAGCATATTGTTCCAAATAGCTCTTATGCATGATAGCATTATGCTTGAAAATAACTAAAGCACTAATAATAGGCCTAGTAAGCATATCAACAACTTTGTCATAAATGTTTTTCTTATATCTTATCACCAAGTGGAATACATAGCTTGTCAAGGCATGTAATGGAGCTTTCTTTGCTTTCAAAGCTTTCTTCCATGTGTCTCCTTCAACAATCATATATGTAGTCTTTTTCAAGGCTCTGAAATCTACCCACATACGCCATATACAATCTTTCTCTGGTACCAAACCAATTGGTGACCTGCATGGCAAAGTGCTTGGTTTGATGACCCCTTTTTCAAGAAACTCTTGGGCTTGTTTTCTAATTTCAACATTCTCCATGTCTGACATCCTGTACATGTCAATTTTTGGAAGAGGACCTCCTTACTGCAATAGAATCTCATGTTGGATACCCCTTTTAGGAGGCAATCCCCTTGGTTCCTGAAACATCTCAACATTTTTGTTAACAACCTCATACAAATCAGATTGTAACTTTGCATCACATCCTTTGAGAACTTCTTCTTCATCATTGTCTTTGGGTTTAATCATCAAAAGTACAAGGTTCTTACTAGCATTGACTAGTCTCTTCATTTGTCCAACATTTGTAAGTGACAAATTCATCTTCTTTGTATGTGCTCTAACAATGTACTCAACTCCATTTTTAAACAAATGATACTTGTTCTCATAACGATGAAAAACGGCTCTTCTATCATATAAATATGGGCTTCCCAACACAATACCACAAATATCCAATGGAATAACATTAAGCTCTACCTCATCTATATAGTTTGCAGTGATGACAAATCTGAGTTTACACTTTCTTGTCACATGTAATTTGGCATTGTCACATATCCAACCTAAAGGGTACGGTTTAGGATGAGGAGTAGTTTCCAAATCTAGTTTCTTGACAATGTCTTCAAAAATTAGGTTTGCTTGTGATCCCATATCAAAAAGAGTATCTATCTTGGTATGTTTTGAAATTACCCTTATGTGGAAAAGCTCTATCCTTTCTTTTTCATGTTGAGTTTCATTGATGGCAGAATTTGAAGAACTAGTGCTAGCAATATAATTCTTACCTTGAAACCCCATAGCTGTGATTTTCGTTTCATCTTCTGAATCGGATTCTAAATCTTGTTGTACAGTTGCAACAATGTTTGGTTTCTCTTTGTTGTTCAACTTTTTGGGTCTCTTTTCAGGATGAAGTTTCCAACAATGGTCTTCATCATGGCCATCCTTTGAACAATGTTTACATGAGAGTTTCTCTCTCTCTTTCTTGACTGAAGCATTTTTCTTTCCATTTCCTTCAAACTTCCTCTTGCCCTTGTCTCCATTAGAAAAATACTTATTGATGCCCTCTTGAGGATCATTCCTTCCTCTTGCCTCTAAATGAGTTGCCTATATACAAACTTCATCTAGATTTGAAGGGTTAAACATGAGTATTGTATGACTCAAGTAGTTATGCAAACCTCCACTGTATTTGAGTAGAGTTTCTTTAGAAGACGAGTCTATACCCAAAACCAAAGCTCTTCTCCTAAATTCTTGAGTGAAGCTTTGCACATCTTGCCCTTTGGCTTGCCTAAATTTTTTCCAATCCATAATAGCTTTTTGCATGTATGCTAATGGATAAAATTGCCTTTTAATTGCAATAATAAAATCATTCCAAGAGGATAAAACTTTACCATGTTTCTTCATGTCCTCTTGAGTTTTGGCTTCCCACCAAATGAGTGTTGCACTGTCCAATCTTAAAGAATTAAGTTGAATCTTAGTTTCATCATCTGTGATTCTTTGTATCCTACAATACACTTCAATCTGACGAATCCAGATATCTAATTTCTCAGGATTTACCTCTCCATTGTACATAGGCAATTCAAACTTAATATCAAGCTTAAGCAAATGAGTTTGTGAAGGAGTTTTACCATGTTCTTTTGGAGAATTTGGAGGTGGTTGTGAAATGGTGGAAGAGGTGGAAGATGGAGGTGAAGGAGGTGGAGAATCACCACTCCCTCCATTTCCCTTTGGAGTTTATCACCATTGTCTCCATTGCCCCTTGGAGGGTTGGAGCTTTCACCTTGCATTCTTGCATTTCTTTCTTCAAACAAAACATTGACCATCTCAATCTATCATAAAAAGATTTTCTGAAACTTTCCTCCTCTGAAGGAAGAGTTCCATGACTCTCCTCATGAGCCATACTTAGTGAATATCTCCTTGAAGTTTGAGGTGATTTGATAGTTCTCCTTCTTGACAGTTGAGAACTTGACTCTACAAGTTGACCCTATCCTCTTCTGAGCTTCAACCTTGTAAGCATCAAAAAACAAAAAACTTGCAAACAATCAATCCTTCAAAGACCTATGCTCTGATACCAACTGATCTGAAAATGGAATGGATTTGTTTCCAATAGATCTTTAAAACGAAGAAGACTTGTCTCTTTAAATTGTAAGTGTGAAAATGATATGTGTTTGGGTAATTGGATCAAGTTACTAACACATAAGTTCAATGAGTTTTACTTAATCATGAGCAGCATATCAGACAAATTAAAACCATTAAAAATGAACACATAACACAACAAATGATAAAGGAGTTCACCCCTCTCTTGGGCTACATCTACCGGTCCAGCTTCCCTTGGATCATTTTCATTATGCTTAAAAAGTGCTCTTACAGTGCTTAGAATACAAAATAGATGGCTCTAATGGCTTTAGAACTTCCAAAAACCCCTAGCTGGGCTTTTTCAGCACCTGGTTTGGCTAAAAAATGAAGAAGTTACACCTCCTGGAAATTTTCCCCTTCAAGCTTGTTGTACCTACTCACCAAATTGCACCTGTGAATGACCAACCTAGCTCTCGCAGTGTTATTGGGCCTAAAACCTAGCACACATGTGCATCCCGCAAAATCAGGTATTCTATCGAAGTTAGCAGGATTAGCACCCCCGTGGGCGAAGGTGTTGGTTGCATGGGGGGCCATATGGCCACGTCCCAGTGCCTATCTCGGGCCCGTTTGCCATAATGTCTGTGGTGTTGACACTTAGCAGATGCGTGGCAAGCTTGCTCGTTGAATAGTGTTAACCCCTACGCCAACTATTGGTCGCATGTGGTGGTAAGGACCGGGGGCTACGCAATGGTGGGTTCCCACACCAATCATTATGTGTAGAGTCATATTGAATGTAAGAACCGGGGGTTGTACCAAAAGCCAACCGTTATAACCATCCGCATGCGCGAAGAGTAAAAGGTCTGGTCATATGCTATGTTTATATGGTGTATGCGCTGGGGGCTGGGGCTAGGCCCCAACCCTTTTCTCCATCGCCCACATGTTGATTCAAATTCAAATACATATAAATAACTATATGGTTAAGACACACCGTGAGGGCGGGCTAGTTGCCCGGCCCTACTAAAATGTTACCCCCACCCGGAAGTCGCGAGTTCAACTCTTGTGGAGTCCCAAAAATTTTACCGCACGCTATTCAAACTGGAAGGGTTCCACGTGGCATCCCACGATTGGGCCATGTGGCACCATAACATTGGCCCAATAAATGACACTTGTCACAATGGGATTCGTCCACTTATCTGCCACCGAGCTTGTACAACCTTGCCACATCATCCCATGCCAACTCAGCACTCGGCCACATCACCTACCACATGTGGGTCCATACCCTGCCATGTCAACACTGTACGGTTGTATGGATTGTACGGTCAGTTGCCACGTCAGCATTGTATGCACTGTACAACAACAAAAATTTTCTTGTTTGGCAAAATGAACAAAACGTGATATCAGTCTCATATGATGTTTGTTTGAGCCTATTCAAGTTGCATTGGGTTCGTGAGGACGAGGCCTACACACGTGTTCGTTTTGAAGTGATTCCAAGCACTTTGATTTTTGAGCAAAATTTTATCCCCTAGATCATAATTGGTGCTAGGTGTCAACTTTGTCCCCACCAATTTGAATACCTCCTGCCAAAATGTGTTGATGAACTGACTGTCGTTGTCACTGACTATACTTTGTGGTATCCCGTGAAGTCTAAAAATCTCTCTGAAGAATAGTTCAACCACCTGCACTACTCTGTGGTCAGTAGGAATCACGAAGAAATGCGCAAACTTGGTTAATTTGTTGACCACTACATAAATATAGTCCTTACCCTGAGCCTTTGGTAGGCCTGTAATGAAGTCCATGGATATACTTTCCCATTTCTACTCCAGAATGGGAAGTGGTTGAAGTAACCCTGTTGGAAGTGTATGCTCGGACTTGTTCTACTAACAAGTCACACACTCACTGATATGTCTCATCACATCCTGCTTGAAACCATTCCAAGAGAATTTCTCCCTGACCTGCCTGTAAGTTTTGAAGAACCCTTGATGGCCTGCTAATGGAGAGTCGTGCATTGTTGCCAAAATCTTCTTTTTGAGACCCGATCCTGACACTAGGTAGACTCAGTCTTTATAGAAGATGACATCGTCTATGATTATGTACCTGTCGTCCTGTACTTGTTTGTCCAATAACTCACATCCAGACTTATTCTTGGAATACTCTACTAACAAATGTGATTTCCAATCTGTTGAGATCTCCATCTCAATGGTGTGCTCAAACCCTCTGTCTCAGGGTATCCCTGGCGGCATCGGACCAAAAACATGCTCATGGTGACTCAACAAAGCCCTGATCTCTGCCTGATACTGTTGGCAATTGTCTGAATCCCTTCGCGTGTTGATCAGACACTATGCTTCATATGCTACTCCCACATGTTTGAAGATTATCTCCATACTCTTTGTTGACATTGTCCTGGGTGGCCCTATTGACATACCTCTCAGTACAATCTTCTTCCCTTGAGTGTATCTTAATCCCATCTCAAGTGTTTGGTAATTGGTAGAAATCTTGCCCAAGGTGATCAACCATTAGACTCCTAATACCACATCTATGTCAGAAAGTTCAACCACATAGAATGTATCCTTCACTGTGTAGTTGCCCAGATGTACCTCTAAGTTTGGAACTCAATCCAAACACTCTACCGTGTGACCATTAGCTACTGCAACATCAAAACCCTCAAACTCCTTGGTTTGCAGTGCTCTCTTAGCTACCAGTGCAGCGACAATGAATTTATGGCTTGCCCCACCATCTATCAAGATAATGGTGCATTGTCCTTGAATAGTCACTATGATCCTAAGTGTGTCATACATAGAGACTCCATAAAGGGTCGTTATGACTCCTCCCTTCACTGGTGCTCTTATCCAAGTGGATATTGGTGGCCACCCACCTATTCCAACTGGCTCCTCGTGTCCGTTTTTGTTCACCACGTTCTTCTGTACTGCTTTTTAATTGTGGGTTCTACACTTCTGGGGTTGTCTAAAGCCCCACACATCCTCCAGGTGGATACGGGTGGCCTCTCGCCTAATCCAACTAGCTTATTTTGTATGTTTTCATGTCAGCGCATCTTGTTGTACTTCTGGGGCGGTTTTGGGGCCCAAAACGTTTTTTTTTTGGCTCACCACAATCAAATTATAGACGAAGTCAGAGTTTGATAGTGAAATGTGTAGTTCTCTGAAAGACCTTTCGAACACACTATTACGCGCCTAAAACGGAGGTCGTGTGCAAAAGTTACGGCCCTAGGAAGTTGATGTAACAAATTGCAACAACTTACCTATAAGGACCACATGACTTTTGGTGTTTTACCTTCTAGGGTTAGGTTTTTGGATGTCTAGGGTTTTGACATTCATGAGTAATATCAAAAGAGCTTGTGGAGCCTTGTTGTAATCCATTCTGCTCAGACGGATGCACGTAGCAGCCACATCTATTCTCAGAGATAGCTATCACTATTCGAGCAAGTTTCAGTTCTGTAGTTTTACAGTTTCAGCCTATTTCATTATTTAATAGAAGATATTGTTCACTGGATGTTTGTGTTATTCTACATATCTCTGTTTTTATTGTATTCAGTCTGTTAATTAGTTCGTTTCGCTCCTAAATCCGGATCAGTGGTATCAGAGTGGTCTGCTCTTCATTTATTTTTATTTGTGCATGTCCTCGACAAGATCTGGGTACAAGAAGTTGGGACCCAAACCAATCAAGCCATTACTAGATCGGTCACGCCGAGCCCGAAAAAAACCCATGGGAGACAAAAAGAAAGATGATGGAGCAGGAGATCCTATTAAAATGTTGCTCGAGGAAGCCTCGCATGACAAAGGAATGAAATGATGGACAACTTCACGCAGATCCTTCGACGACTTCCCACAGGGGAAGCATCTTCATCAAGCGGCCATGCAACCCCCTTCAAGGTACAGGTAAACTTTGATATTCCATTATTTGAAGGACTGATAGATGCAGATGTTGTAGATAAATGGTTGAATCTGCTCGAAGGATATTTTTCGGTCCATACTTTTTCCGATAGGGAAAATATCACTTTTTCACTCCTCAAGGTCGTTCCCCATGTTAAAGACTGGTGGGATACTTACTCTGAGCAAAGGGTCATGGAGGAATCTACAATATTTGTGGTGGCCCCTACATGGGATTCCTTCCGAGACGCCATTAAAGAACAATACTACCCTGTTGGAAGCTACGAGGACCAGTACACCAGATGGACCACCCTATGTCAAGAAAGGGACTAGACAATACCAGATTTCACCATTTTTTTCCATACCCTACACACCAAATTGGGTATCAAGGACCTTGAGCGTCATCTGGTGCTCAAATACCATGGCTATTTGCATAGATACATTCAAACAGAAATGGAGTTCCTGGACATCGCCTCTTTGGGCACAACTTATAGATACGCTGTCAAGATTGAGCATAAATTTAAGCAGAAACGACGAGAGTTTGGATCTGCAAACCCCTCACAGCCGAAGTAGGCCAAAGGAAACCCAAACCCACACAGCAAGGGACCAAGTCGAGATGGTCTCCCTCAGGAC
Organism: Picea engelmannii; assembly: GCA_009831015.1. NCBI lineage: Eukaryota > Viridiplantae > Streptophyta > Pinopsida > Pinales > Pinaceae > Picea > Picea engelmannii. The sequence goes on from ML780781.1 coordinate 395,587, forward strand.
AACCAGTCCAAGACGCATCACAAGAAGGGTAATGAGAAGACGAAGAAGGACACGGGAAAATGGTGTGATTACCATAAAAGTCCTTGGCACAACACCGAAGAATGTCGCTCCAAGCAGTCCCTCGTGGTCGAGTTGAAGGCTTCTGAGTCAGAGGGCGATTCTGATTCTGAGTCAAATCCTAAAGGAGGGAAGCGGATTATCGATGCTGAACCCAGTGCCACTGTCGCTACCACCAAAGTTTGGTCGAGCAAACCAGAAGAACCAGAGGAAGGGGATTGCCTCTTTCACTCGTAGATGTGGGTCAAGGGGACTCTGAATCATTTCATTGTCAACAGCAGTAGTCAGAAGAACCTAATTTCAACAGAGGTCATCAAGCGGCTGGACCTGCCAATGACACCGCACCCGCAGCCCTACACCATCGGCTGGCTTCGCCAAGGACGGGATCTTTGTGTCATCCAACAGTGTCGTCTGCCCTATGGCATCAAGCCTTTTAAAGATGAGGTACTGTGTGATATTTCTCCCCTTGAAATTTGTGATGTTCTTTTAGGACAACCATATTTGTGGAAGTGTGATGTTGTGTATGAGTCTAGACCCTGTGGTGTTTTTATTACTTTGGGTAGACAATTGTACAGGATCCCAGAGCGTTGCCTACTGCTACTTCTTTAATTTCTATTAAGCAATGCAATAAGGTCATTTCACAGACCGGGAAGTTTGTCTTCTTTGTGATTCGTGCTCACAGTAAGCAGAAGGTCGCCTCCACATACGTGGCCTCTACACAATGACTCTCTTCGCAACAGAAGCAAGTGGACGGGATCGTGGAAGAATACTGATACATCTTCTCCTCACCTACAGGGGTACCGACACATTGCCAAGTCAAGCATCCAATTGATTTGACCCCCGACGCACCTCTACCTAATGGACCAGTTTATCGACGCTCGCTGATGAAGAATGACGAAATCGGGCGTCAGATCCGAGAGCTTCTTCAAAAGGGGCACATCAAACCCAACTCCTCCCCTTGCGAAAGCCTAATTGTACTAGTGCAGAAGAAGGATGGGACTTGGCGACTCTACATTGATTACAAAGCCTTAAAGAAAATCACAATCAGGAACTGCTACCCCATTTCCAGGATTGATGACCTTCTTGACCAACTCAAGGGGGAAAACCTCTTCAACAAGATTGACCTAAAGTCTGGCTACCACTAGGTTCCCATCTAACCAACTGATGTATGGAAGACAACCTTCAAGTCTAAGGAAGGTCTCTACGAATGGCTAATCATGCGCTTTGGCTTAACAAATGCACCAACAACTTTCATGAGGTTGACGGATGATGTATTGAGACCCTTCACATCCTCATCTTCAACAGAACATGAGAAGAGCACATGTGACATATTCAACAGGTTTTGAGGACTCTGCGGGAGCACAAGCTGTATGCCAACTTGGAAAAATGCTCTTTTGGCATGAACATGGTCCAATAGTTGGGCTACATAGTTGATGAGCATGGGGTACATGTTGATCCAACTAAGATCCAAGTCATCCGTGACTGGCCAGCCCCGACCACACTGGCTGAGCTTTGAAGCTTTCTGGGGCTAGCCAACTTCTACCGACAGTTCGTGTTGGGATTCTCCCATATTGCATGGGCCCTCAACCAGGTGACCAAGGGTGGTGGTAGGGCCAAGTTTGTGTGGGGGAAGGAGCAACAACGAGCATTCGATGATCTAAAGCATCGCTTGTGCTCAACTCTGGTACTCTTCTTGCCCGATCTACAACAACCATTCGAGATTGAGACTGATGCATTTGACTATGTTGTGGGCGCAGTTCTCACTCAGCACGGGCATCAAGTGGCATACCATAGTGAGACACTCTTTGATACTATCCAGAAATACCCCACCTATGAGAAGGAAATGTGTTCCATTGTACAGGCCTGTCGGCAATGGAAACATTACATTATGGGGAAAGAGACAATCATACACACTGATCACAAGCCTCTGCAGTTCATATAGACATAGGGAAAATTGTAGAATGATCGTGATCATAAGTGGTCAACATCAAGTATAAGACATGTATCTCCAATCGTGTCATTGACTACCTCAGTAGGCCCCCTGTGGCTGCACTCACCACTGTGCTCCATTCATGTGGACATGAAGCCTCTGAGTGGCCCCAACTTTATCAGCAAGACCCGGACTTCGCCACCATATTTCAGCTCCTAGGTACATGCACAACTATCATTGACTTTCACATTCATGACAAACTCCTATGCCACCTGGGCCATCTCTGTGTTCCTACCAGCGAGCGTGTAAAGATGATTTGGAAAGCCCAGTACAGTCTGGTGGCAAGACATTTTGGTGTAGAGAAAATTGTGGGCATTCTTCAGAAACATTTTTATTGGCCAAAACTTTGACAGGACGTCAGCCAGTATATCAACTCTTGCACTGTCTGTGCCATTGCCAATCCATCCATCGAGAAGCAAGGGTTATATACCCCTCTTCCAATTCCCGAGAAGCCTTGGGAACCCATCTCAATGGATTACATGTTTGGCTTGTCGTCCACCAAGCAAGGAAATGACTACGTGGTTGTGGTCGTTGATCGGTTTTCGAAGATGGCCATCCTCGCAGCCTATAAGAAGAATGTCATAATGGCAGATACTGTGAAGCTCTTCTTCAAATGAGTATGGGTCCACTTTGGGATACCACAAACCATCATCTTCGATCAAGACAACAGGTTCCACAACACCTTTTGGTCGAGTCTCTGGTCTCTGTTGGACACCAAGCTCACAAAATCCACTGCTTTACACCCCCAAACCAATGGCCAAACAAAGGTCGTCAATCGGATGATTGTGCACATTCTGCGCATGTACAATTATAAGCATCCACATACTTGGGACGAGAGTCTCCCCTATGTCCAACACAGTTACAACAGGGCTCTCCATAGTTCCACCGGCCATAGCCCATTTCAGGTGGGTTTGGGGTTCCAACCCTTGGGACCCATTAATGTTGCACTCCCTCTTGCCACTGCATAGAAAGAATCTTCCCCTGATCAGTCTGCGATCGACAAAGCCACCAGATTCATTCAGCGGATTCAGCACATCTGCCAACATGTCCAAGAGATTTTGCAGAAATCCAATGCTAAGTACAAGCAACGCCATGATCAACACAAGGTACCACACCAGTTTCAGGTTGGCGACAAATTCTAGTTACATCTGTAGAAGGAGCGTCTCATCAGGCCCCATCGGAAACTTCGCCCACTTTGTTATGGGCCTTACACTATCACTAAGGTTGTGGGTAGCAATGCTTTTGAGCTCAACACTCCACCCTTCCTTGGTCTGCATCCAGTATTCAATGTCGACCTCCTTCAGCCATATTTTCCACCATTATTGGACACTTTTGAGATTGCATAACAGCTAACACCAATAGAGCTCAACCCTGACTGCATGGAACAAGTCTCCACTGATCAGATCATGGACACATAGGTCAAGGGCACTCGCCAGCAACAGATTGAACTTTATCGGGTTGTCAAGGTAGGGAAACTCCTACACCAAGTAAAGTGGCTCACCCGGGGCCAAATCCAACAGAAGTTTCCTCACCTGATGGGGGAACTCCACACAATGGAGACCATTGCTTCCTAAGGGGGGAGGATTGATCCAGGTGGATATTGGTGGCCACCCACCTATTCCAACTGGCTCCTCATGTCTATTTTTGTTCAGCACGTTCTTCTGTACTATTTTGTAATTGTGGGTTCTACACTTCTAGGGCTATCTGAAGCCCCACACATCCTCCATGTGGATACAGGTGGCTTCTCGCCTAATCCAACTGGCTTATTTTGTATGTTTTCATGTCAACACATCTTGTTGTACTTTCGGGGTCGTTTTGGGGCCCTAAACATTGTTTTTTTGACTCACCACAGTCAAACTATAAATAAAGTTAGAGTTTGATGACATAATGTGTAGTTCTCTGAAAGACCTTTCCAACGGGCTATTACTCACCTAAAACGGAGGTCATATGCAAAAGTTACGACCCTAGGAAGTTGACGTACCAAATTGCACCAACTTACCTATAGGGCCCACATGACTTTTGGCATTTCACCTTCTAGGGTTAGGTTTTTGGAATTATAGGGTTTTGGAATTCATGAGTAATATCAAAAGGGCCTATGGAGCCTCGTTTTAATCCATTATGCTCAGACAGATGCGTGTAGCAGCCACATCTCTTCTCAGAGATAACTACCACCATTCGAGCAAGTTTTAGTTTTGCAGTTTTACAGTTTCAACCTATTTTATTATTGAATAGAAGATATTGTTCACTGGATGTTTGTGTTATTCTCCATATATCTATGTTTATTGTATTCAGTCTGTTAATTAGTTTGTTCCACTCCTAAATCTGGATCATGCTCGTCTCTTAGCCTTCTCGCGAGGTTGTGGCTCTATCGATGGTTGTGTCCCTACCGGTGTTGATGGTCTCCTTGGAGGTTGCTCCTCCTCATGCAATCGATCCTCGTTTGAGCTAGTGGACTCACTATCTTGTGCCTAACTACCTTGTTCCTCCTCATCACTGTCTGCTGCAACCTCAATGTATTGATTTGTCCCTTGCCCATGCACCTGTGGCCGTGGACCCATGGATCTCTGCAGTTGAAGCATAGATTCTTCCTCATAAGCTCACGCCTTGTATCATCATCCAACTTATCCTTACCCTGCCACTCTCTATGGAATGGTTTCTTATCCTGGTCCTTATGTGGCACAAAGGGTTTGGAAAAAGTTTTGGTTTTCAACACTGAGTCTGCTAGATCTCTAGTGCGTAGGATGGCATCCTGTAGTGTGTGAGGTTTGTAGGCCTTCACCCATCCTCTCAAGGGTTTTGTGAGACACTCTGTGAAAAGCATGATTAGTCTAGGATCTTAAATGTCTTTCATTATCACATCTATTCTCTGAAACTCTGTGATAAATGGATTGGGTGTACCAATTTATCTCAACTAGGCTAAGTCCCTGAATTGGATCTCTGGATTCCTCCTGTCAATCATGTCCATAAGTCTCTCTGTGAACTCCCTGTATGAGGTGATGTGATTGTGACCCAACGTCACTAGTCTATGGTTCCACCACTCATGGGCCTCTCCCTCCAAATGCAAAGTAGCGAAATTGATGGCTTAAGTTTCTGTCATCTAGTTGAGCTTCTAGTATGTGTCGAGTTTCAATACCCAAACTCTAGCAGTACATCTGGATGATCCATCGAAAGAGGGTATAGTTAGTTTCCCTACTTTCCGAATGAACTCCGTGTTATGTCCCTGCTACTGTTGTTGTCCTCCCCTCTGAGGATCTCTAGGACGGTTCCTGAGTCTAAGTCCACAATATTCTACTAAAGCCATGTCATTATGGAACTCTAGACCTAGGGCTGCATACTCTCTCCTGTAATCAGCAATATCCTTTGCTTGTGTGATTGGTCTCTAGGCTACCAGTTGTTGTGTTTTTGCTGGAAGTGCCCTCTGAAAGCTAAGGAATAGTGGCCTAGGAATCCTACTTGATGATGTGTAGGTACGAGTAGGTGAATGGGGCCTACTACTCGCCCTTGAGTTCTTGTGTGCTGCAAGGAGGGCATTGGCTCTTGGAGTGTTCTCTATAGCCAATCTATCTGCCATCTGTACCAAAGACTGAGTCATGATCTGCTGACTAATCACTAGATTGTAAAGAACATGCATAAAAGTTACTTATGGGTCCATGGATGCTTTGCCACTACCTTCTGTCCTTTCATATATGTCTCCCACCATCCTCTTTTCCTTAAACTCTGCCTCACGCTCTACCCTTTGTTTTGCTTCCCATTGTGCCTCTTCCTCTTCCTCTTAACTGCGAGGAAAGGGGGGATAATCTGATCTGGGTCCTCTATGTTCCCTGTGTCTATTGTGAGTGACAAATTCATCACCTATGTGCTCACGAACCTCTGGGTTCTTTGTTGAACTCATCGAAACTTTAGTCACAGGCTGGCAGGACTAAAGCTCTGATACCACTGTAATATCTCTAGATCTGCAGATCTGGATATTAACCTCAACTGCTAACTATCTGCTACCGAAACTGATACTGTTTGGGATTTTGGATGCAGTTAAGGGTTTCTGATTGAGTTTCAATAGTTTTGAGCTTCATGTGAAGCTCGCATGTTTGTTTGTTTGAGTAGAATGGCTTGTTTGTATATTTTGATTAAGTAGTCAATTACAAACAATCGCATGCATGTACAAAAACTCACTCACAGTTGCATGCATGTAAATAGTAATAAGATAGATCAAATAATGAATGGATCTATGCTGGAAATACAAATATATAAACTAGAAAAGTACTAGAAACTACATGCGATGATATATTGGTGCCATGCAAGGCCTAAAAGATGACATTCAAGATGGTCAGATGACATGCATGTGGAAAATTGTTGCATGCATGAGGAGCTATCCCATGCAAGGTGGATATGTTGGATTCCACCATCGGAAACTGATGGAAACTGACTTACTGAATGCGCCATGCTCCAAGCTCAACTGGGTCAGAAGGATCTACCGATCTACCGATCTGAGATGTTATTAGGGTGGATACCATAATGATTATTATCAAAGGGGGTGATAATGGTTTTGGGGGTTATTAGCATTAATATTGCAGAAGTTAAGGGGGTTATATATGGTATAAGGAAAATAAGGGTTAATAACAAGGAAACAATAAGGTTCTTAGGGGTTATTAAAAACTACAACCATGAGAGTTATAATGACCACATTTGTCATTAAGGTAAGGACCACAAGGGCTATTAGTGGGGAGACTATAAGGATTATAGTGTACATAGGGTTTATTAATATGGGGTCCATAGGGATTTTAGATGTTATTAGTTTATTGATTGTATGGATTAAAAGGATCATGAGTGTTATTAGGGAGAGGAAGATAAGAGTTATTAATAGGAGGACCATATGTGTTTAAGAGGTTATTATTATTGGGATTCAAGAGGTTATATTATTCATTGATGTTATTAACATAGGGAAGATAAGGCTTAATAACAAGGGAAACATAGGGGTTTAGGCGTTATTAGATATAGGACCATATGAGTTATTAGTATGAGGACCATGTAGGTTTTAGGGGTTATTAACATTTGGATCATATGATATATAGGGTTCATAGTTGTTATTAGAATGGGGAAAATGTTGGTTAACAATAAAGGGACCATAATGGTTTGGGGGTCATTAGCAATGGGAACATAGGTGTTATAGGGGTCATATTTGTTATTAGGGTTAGGAAAGTAAGGATTACTAGAAAGGATTCCACAGGGGTTATTAACACTGCAATGATTGGGGTTATAGGGGTTATTAGCACTATGACCATTAGGGTTATAAGGGTCATATGTATTAATAGGGTGAGAAAGATCAAGGTCTAGCAATGGCCATAGGGGTTTAGGGGGTTATTAGTAATGACATCAAGGAATTATAAGGGTCATAGGTGTTATTAAGGAATGAACACAAGATTTATAAGTAGGGGGACTATAAGAGTTAAAGGGTTTATTGGCAATGAACAATAAGGATTGCAGGGGTTATTAGCAATGAGACCATAGGGGTTATTATCAAGGTGAACACAAGGGTTTTTAAGGTTATTAGTAGCATACCACATGGGTTATTGACAAAATGAACATATGGGTTATAAGTAAGGGGACAATGTGGATTTTGGAGTTATTAGCACTATGATCATATGATATATACAGGTCATGGGTTTTGTTATCGATGAGGACAATAATTATTAATAAAATGGGGATGATAAGGGTTTTAGGGGTTATCAACACTAAAATTGTAGGAGTTAAAAGGGTCAAGGTGTTATAAGAATAATAAAAAGGATCATAAGGTTTTTAAAGGTTATTAACATTATAATGACAAGGGTCATAGACTTCATGTGTGTTATTTAGGTGGGGACCATAGGGTCACTAGTAGGGAGACCATATATGTTATAGAGTATTATAGGGACTGTTACACATCGAAATTACTCACTTTGATATTGTTGCAAGTGTCGTCATTACAAAGGTCGCAAGTGTTGCATTTTGCTCACAAGTGTCGCAAGAGTGAGGGAAGCATACTGCCATAATGCCTATGTCGTGCCTGTAAATGACATCAGGAGGACACTTGGCACATGTCAAACACTTGATTTGGAAGAGGAGGAAAGGTTAACTGGACTCATGAACCTTTTACCATCTGAAAACACTAAAAAAACTAAGCTTTTGAAGAAGAGCGCTCCCTTATACCTCTTCTAGGAGTGTTGGCGCTCCCCCTTACACTGTCTGGGAGCGTTATAAAGCTCCTTTGGCCCTTTTAAGGGAGCGTTGGTGTCCTTAGGAGCGCTGGCGCCCCTCTTAAGCCTACTGGGGAGCACTGTAGCGCTCTGATGGCCCTTTTGAGGGAGCGCTACCTATTCTGGGCAGCAGTTGAGTTGTTGAGATGAATGGGGGAAGGATCTTTTCATTCTTGGAAGGCAGTTGGATTCGAATCCCTAGTCCAGCCATGATCTTAGGGCAGATACTCAACTGAAGGAGGCAAATCCTCAACTTCTCCAAGGATATCTCAAGTGGTTAAAGCCTCCCCAAGGCTATATAAGTAAGCTTTCTAATGGTGAAAGGGGATTGGAAAGAGAGAATCACACCAAACTTATGATCTCATAAGTAGTGCTGGAACAGAGATGATTTGGAGGCAATAGACCTATGATCTCATAGGGAGCAATCGGTGAAGCTATCATCATTCGGATCGTGGATCTTTTGAGCAAGGGGTAGACAAGGAGGACTTGACGAAACTGCTGCAATTCATCTATGGCTGTAAGCAATGTTTTGTCCTCATTAATATAATTTGCTTGGCCCGTTTCTTTCTAATTCGTGTTCAATCTCACATGAATTTGTCTCTTTAGTAGATAGACCTATTTCGGACTAATCTTGATAGAGTAGGAAGTGGTCATACTTTGTTTGTCTACAGGGCTTATCGAAGAGCGAAAGATTGGAGCTCAACTCGGAGTGTGTAGGGACAAACACTGGTAAAAGGTACTTCTTTTCTCCTTCCTTCTCACACACTAGTCCATCTAGATCTAAAAGGAAGTCAGTGACCATGATAAGCACTTTTTCTCTTAGAGTTAAGAGTCTAGCTCTTTGAGGAGATCTACCTGTCTGCAGGGAGATTTTCCTTCAACAGAAACTGGCGACTCCACTGGGGAGGAATCAAAACTTTCTTGGTTTTGTTTTTTCCTCATAGACCTTGTCTTACCTTTTGTTTTCTTGGGCCTTGATAACCCCTTTATATCTGATTGCATTTTCTAATTGACTCTTCACTCCATCACACTCAGCTTGATTGCAAAAATTCCATTGAAATTTTGGGTTTTTGGACTTTTTGTGAGTTTTTTGAGCCTGGCGCCCCCCCGCCCATGTTAGCAGAGTGATAGCACTCCCTTAAGCCACTGGACAGAGCTTTATAACGCTCTGGTGGCCCTTATACCAGAGCGCCAACCCTCTTTTGTCCAAAATCTCTTCAAAATTTCCATTTTTTGGAGGTCCAGACCCTGTTTTTTCACTTGCTGAGCTGCTTTGTGATTCGATGATGCTTCCTTTGACCTTTGACATGCTTCCTCCTGAGAAGTAAACACCTTATTGTTCATCTTTTATGCCCTTCTTCATTCTTTTTTAGTTTTTGCTGTTGAAAGCTTGAAATCGATCCCCTGCTTTCTTCTCTCCTATCTGACTGAGCGGGAACTCTAGTGAAGGACATTTGAAGTCTGTACCTCTTCTCATTTGGTTCTTTGAGGTCATCTGATCCAATCTCTTTCTCCTTCCTTTTGCGTTTTTGGTTTTCTTTCTCTTGTTTGATTGCAAAAGGGTGTGTTGTTTGTGCGAAATCTTCGTTTTCTTGTCCCAATCTCCTTGATCTGAAAGGGTAGTTGGCAGGACAAGTTTTTCATTGAATTGATCATCATTCGCATGAAAACGACAAAAGTACATCTTAATGATTAGTTTGCATTTCTGAAATGTTGTAGCATCATATTGGATTTGATTGAGAACAAAATTGATTGAGGGCTTTCCTTATCAAGTGTTTGATAGTGAAAACGACTCTTTCTCTTTCCCTTAAATAGGTATTCATCGAAAAGAAACGATTGCTTATCATATTTCATGCATATTTTTGGGAATTGAGTCATCATTCCATGAGTTTCACTTTTGTACACCCTCTGAGTAAACAACAACCATTAAAATCAATGCTTAACTAAAATTTATCAGACTTTTTACATCTTTGTTAGCAAACCTACATTAGTTTAAGGTGTAGGGCTTTGGAATAGGTTGAAAGGATAACTTTCCAAAGCTATCAAACAAACTTAGTATCTTGTGGTAGGGAGAGTCAAATCCAATTGTCATATTGGCTTGTTGGGATCCCCCTCTCACACAGGAGTTACGCACGAGGTCGCATTCGGGTGAGTTACGAAGATTATCCCTCCGTGGTCCAACTGTTTGTAGTGGTCATATCGTATATTGGGGGTCACTAGAAGGTATACCCATGATTATGTGTGGGAGCCTTTCAAGTTGATTTTAGACTTGTTATCCTGCCCATACGTTCCGACTGGATTGTCGACTATACCCGCCCAGGGGCTGACTATGAGTTGGTGACCTTAGTAGCCACAATCTTTAGGGTCTCACACAAGGTGATGGTGAAGGGAAGTCTCACTGTACCTGGAATAGACGTTGGTCAAACTCACTTGGGCTCCTTGGAGGGTAAATCCACAATTACTGCGTGGAAGCTTGCACCAAGGCGTAAGTCCATTAAGCAGGTCGCCAACGTAACTGATCCACCCGCTCTATCCCCGCCCCTTCCTATTTTGATCTCGCGACGTTGGATTTCATCACCAACTAGTGGTTTCATCATAGGAAGGTTTGTTTGATTGATTGCTTCTCAGATTCATAGCNTGTGTTGTTTGTTTTACTTAGTGGACCTTAGGTCGAGTCAGTGTTAATGGCATCGAATCCTGGGAGTACCAATGGAGGAACCCCTTCTCCTGGGGAACCTTATACCTTTCCTTCGTTTGGAAACTTTGGTCCTCCATATGTTGCCACACTAAGTCTTCCAGGACTCACTATCGGATTACCAGTTTGGTTGTTCTCCACTCCGGTGATCCCGAATCCTCCCAATGTTTTAGCTGCACCTAATACTTTAGATGTCAATACACCACCCACACATCAACCTCATGTCGACTTTTCACCTTGTTCATCCATCAAGTCTCCTTCCATTTCTCCTTCTTCGCCTAGTGAAAGCTCTAAAGCAAGTAGCCAGGTTGATCAGAAGAAGAAGAAATGGAAAGAGAAGAATAAGAAGAACCCGAAAAGGACAAAGGCCCCAACAACATCAGATGTTGGCTCTAAGAAACCAGTTACTGTTAATAGTACTGGGAGTGTTAATGAGATCAACAAGATTAAAAGGAAGAATCCAAAACCCAAATTCCCTTGCAGCCTTTGTAAGGGTGACCACTTTCAGAGGGATTGCCTCAGTCTTACCCAGGTCTTAGAAATGTGGTCCTCCATGTCATCGGCCTCTGTCGGTCATGTCGATGATACCCTGTCAACTAGTGATGCTCAGGTTGGTAAGAAGAAGAAAACTGTCAAGTTCCCTTGCATGTTATGTAAAGGTAATCATTACTCTCACCTTTGTCCTTGCATGGACGAGGCTTCTTCTCTTTTGGAAAAACTTCAACTTCCAAAAGGTTATCATAAGATTTCCTCCGACCCATCGTTGGTTGATGGACTGGTCAATCCGGTTCCATCCCCGGTCAGTCCGGTTGATCAGGTGGTCAATCTAGTTTCCTCCTCGATTGAACCACAAACCCAAGTAGCTGATCCAGTTCCATCATCGATTAGCCCCGCTCTTCATCAAAAGAGTGACACCAAAGCGGTCAATCCATTTCCACCCATCGACCCCATTTTTACCATAGAGAATGAAATTCAAGTGGTCGATTCGGTTCTGTCATCGGTCGATCCCACTCCTCCTTTGAGGAATGTCAAAGTGACTGATCCAGTCCCTTCCTCGGTCAGTCCCACTCTTCCTCTGCAGAGTGCTGAATTGGTCTATCCAAGTCCACCATTGGTTGATCCGATCCAATCATCGGTCGATCCTACTCTCCTTCTAGAGAGTAAACCCGATACTGCCCATGTTTTTCTCATTAATATAGACTCTACCGTGCTGGGAGGCATTCCTCCTTCTCCTGCGAAACCCCCTCCAAGTACTGAGGCCATCCTTTTTGATTGGGGTGTGCTAACTAGACCTCGTCTTCCCTCTCACATTCCTTTCCAGATTACAGTACAGGTTTGTGGTCGGGACGTTCCACAAACGCTGATAGATGAAGGTGCGTCTATTAGTATTTTGTCTTCTGTTGCTTGGTACACTTTGGGTTGTCCCTAGCTTGCACCGGTTACACTGAATCTGTTAGCTTTTAATAGAAGAACTAGTCAACCTTTAGGGATCCTTCCTCAGTTTCCTGTAATTTTGGGAGGGAAAACTGTCTTTATCGATGTCATGGTAGTCCGAGACCCCTTGGATTTCACTTTAATCCTTGGGCGGGATTATGTCTATGCTATGAAAGCTCTTGTATCCACCCTTTTTGGTGTGATATCTTTCCCTCACGATGGAAGAATTGTGACTATTGATCAACTTTCATTCATCGGCCCCGACTGGGTTACCTCCCTAAGTGGTTCTTATATGCAAACAGTATCACCCACGCCACATGTCAATTATGTGGCGTTGTCTCCCATGACCTCAACTTCCGACGATTTGGATCCGGTAGTTGACATGGTGATCTCTTCGGTAAGGTTATTGGAGCTTGATCTCCTTACCCCTATCACAACCCTCGACATGTGTTCCTTCTCGAGTAATCATCTTCCATCCAATGAAGATCTCCTGGAAGCCATGACTGAGTTTTGTCCCTTGACATGGTATCCTTCCAGAGTGTCATCCTCTCGGAAGCCATGATCAGGAAGAAACCATGAGCATAGTTTCTCTTCTCTGTGGCAAGCTCGTTAAAAAATGAAACAGAGGCCATGAGCATAGTTCTTTTCCTGTGTCAAGCTCGTTAAAAAATGAAACAGTCACCTCTCTTAAACCTTCTTTTCATCCACCCTTCTCCTTCGGTGAATGAATTGAAGCTTGGAGGGCATGTCTCCAGCCTTTGATGATCTTTCTGGAGTTAAGCCACTAGCTTTCAAGCCGGGGGCATACCGGGCTTAGTCTTTGTTCTTTCTCGTGCTCGTAAATACATGAGAATGCATTCGGGTAGACTTTTATCTCTTTTTCGGACCTGTATGGATACACAAAAAAGGAACCATTTGGAGTCTCCTTTAAGCTCTTTTCAGACTCTCTAAACATGAAAAGATTGCCGAGTGATCTTGCTTCCTTTCCCACTCGTTAAACGGTTTGAAAGGGCGTCTTTCGAGTGATAATTTATCTCTTTTTCAGCCTCGTGAGACTAACATTACGAAAAAGGACAACACTGGAGTCACCTTTAAGTTCTTTTCAGACTCTCTAAAGATGAAAATATTACCGAGCGACCTTGTTCTCTTCACGCTCGTTAAAGTATTTGAAGAAAACGTCTGTTGAGTGATAGTTTATCTCTTTTTCAGTCTCGTCAGACTACTTTACGAAAAAGGAACCGAGATAGTTCTCTTTTAAGTGTTTTTCCAGACTCTATAATCATGAAAAACCTTTGAGTTTTCTGTCCTTGGACTCGCTAAACAAAACATCGACAGGCCCATATGGGATCGAACCCTTACTTCTTCCAGTTCGTTAAACAAAGGAAGAGGAACTTACCGAAGGTGAGTTTTATCGAGCATGTGTTATCCTCCTCGAGCTCATTAAATTAAA
>ML780781.1:435664-451878 GCA_009831015.1 Picea engelmannii
ACAAACCAATAATTGTTTCAAATGAAGTAATTGATCTTAAGCAAGAACAAAATATGGTTGTTGAATGGAAAATCAATCATAAGTTGCTTCAAGATAAGCTCATGTCATGCAGATATTTCAAGTATATCAGTTCATTTGTAGTCATCTTTTTGATGTTGTCATTAGCAATGTTTTCTACATGGATGATAGTAGCTTCAGTAAGATGTAACAGGGTTCAAATGGCTAACAATATACTGTCAGTGGTCATGATTGTGTTACAGTTGATCTTGATGAGACAGGTGCATAGGACAGAGTTCGGAGACAGAGAGCAAGCCGGGTGGCCTATCCCAAGCTTGTTGACTGGTCAGTAACCTTTTGGGGACCAAAAGGTCTTATTGTGGGGAGGTGTGATCCGAAATCAGATCCAGAAGCCTGACAAGGCTTGAAAAATGCTAAAAAATGAAAGTGATCAGAATCTGACGAAACCAATGCCATTGCGTCCATCTCGTCTTTCTGATTCCGACGGTATATTTACTTTGTCAAACGGGCTCCGTATGCGAAAGTTATCGCGTTCTGATCGGAAGCCCAAACAGGTAAAATGTCAAAGGTCAACTGGTCAAAAAGTCAATGCTGATGACATTAGCATGCTGACTGTGTAGGAGATGACGTGGCACTCTCTGGCTGATGGTGATTAGGCAAGTTCGCTGACAAGGCAGAGATGTGGTAGGCAACTGGACCAGTCAATAACTGACAAGTGGCATTAATCCGTCAAATGGGGAGATGCCACGTGGCCCAGTCATGGGCAGCCACGTGGCACCCAGTCATCAGTTGAAGTGGCATGTTTCAAAAATTGTTTTTGGGGTCCATGGGATTTGAACCCATGACCACCATCAAGCCCAATACCTTAAGAAATGGTCTTTTGCCAATACACCAAATTATTGCTTATGATATAAAACCTACAATATGAAATATATTGCAAAGTATTGTATGTAGGGCGGAAAGGGGCTGGGGCTTAGCCCCAGCCCATGGTTCAACCCGTGGTATATATGACCAACCACTCAAAGAGGGCGTGGGCGCATAGCGCGCAAGGATTAAATTGTTAGCCATTGGGTCCTATGGTTGCGCCGAGAACCAGGTGTTAACGCAGTTTGGGGCTAGCACTTGGCCATATTAACAAGCATATGACCTTAAATTATGGGCGCGCACCTAAGGAGAAGGGGCTAGGCCCATTTTTATAACTATAAAGTGGGTTTTATAACCAATTTTTGAGTTTTAATTGTAACTAAGCCTATTTTTAATGGTTTTTGGGAGTTATTGGGTAGTTTTGGAGCCTAACTTCTTAGAGGAAGTTGGAGATGAGAAACTACCTTCCCAGCTATATAACCAAGGCTTGTTTGAGGCCATAGGGGGCATTCAGAGCAGAGTTATGCTAAGGAGAAGCCAAGCCAAAGCCATTTTGAGGCAAAGAAGCTTTTGAGGAGGAGACACTGTCGGACCATTTCTGGGAGCTCCGGACGTCCGTTTTGCGTGCCATTTTCTTTATATGGTTCTAGAGATATGGAAGAACATGACCAGATCAGTCTTGTAGCCATTTGGCATTGCATCGATGTAATTTTGAGCATTTGAACAGAAATAAAGAAGCGTCCCCCACAGAGAAAAGGCCCAGAGACGTAGGCAATGTTGTGCCAAACTCTGTTATCAATCTACGTGTTATGGTTAGCTGTCTTTTATTACATTTCAGATCTGCACATATGTATATGGCTGTTATAATTCCTTTTCTTTCCTCATTCTTAACTAAGTTTTCTCAAATGGTTAATTAACGCATGAAAAATTAAAACTCAACCATAAGTCATTAAAAGATCCTACGGATCACCTATAGAAATCCAGGAACTGTTAGAAAACTTTGTTGATATAGTCGTGGATGAGTTACCACACTCACTGCCACCCATTAGGAGCATAAGCCATCATATTGACCTTATTCCAGGAGCTAGTTTACCAAACAAAGTAGCTTATAGGTTGACACCTAGAGAGAATGAGGAGGTCAAAAAGCAAGTCCAAGAGTTGTTGGATAAAGGGTTAGTCAGAGAAAGCCTAAGCCCATGTGCAGTACCGACTGTATTAAGTCCAAAGAAGGATGGAGGATGGAGAATGTGTACATATTCTCGAGCCATCAACAAGATAACCATTAGATACAGATTTCCTTTACCAAGGATGGATGATTTGATGGATTGTTTGAGTGGAGCAAGCTATTTTTCCAAGGTAGACTTGAAGAGCAGATATCATCAGATAAGAATGAGAGAGGGAGATGAATGGATAACAACATTCAAGACAAATGAAGGATTGTTTGAATGGCTGGTCATGCCGTTTGGGTTAACAAATGCACCAAGCACATTTATGAGATTAATGAATGAAGTGTTGAAAGACTTCATAGGCAAATTCGTCATAGTATATCTGGATGACATACTAATCTCTAGCAAGACAAAGGAAGAACATTTAAGACATTTGACATCAATGATGGAAAGGTTACAGCAAGAGAAATTGTTGATAAATCTGAAGAAGAGTTCTTTTATGAAGAAGGAGCTCATATATTTAGGTTTCGTAGTCTCTTCAAATGAATTGAAGATGGACACATAAAAGGTGAGAGCGATCATAGAATGGCCATCACCAAGCAGCATATTTGAGGAATTCCAGGTGGAGACGTTGGGGTTTGAACACCTCAAGGAGATGTATAAAGAAGACGCAGATTTCAAAGAAGTTTATGAGGCATGCAAGAATCCTTTATTGGGAGACAGAAGCTGATGGACTGAATATTTGATTCAGGATGGATTATTGTTCAGAGGAAGCCAATTATGCATTCCGAAATGCTTAGTGAGAGACAACCTGCTGAAAGAAAAACATAGTGGAGGTTTAGCTGGACACTTTGGTCATGATAAGACATTTGCACAGCTGAGCAATTCATACTATTGGCCAAGCATGAGAGCAGAAGTGAAGAAGTTTGTAAACAAATGCAGAGTTTGTCAATATGCGAAAGGAAGACAACAAAACACTGGTTTGTATCAGCCATTACCAATCCTAGAGAGGCCCTGGGATGCAATCAGTATGGATTTTGTTTTGGGATTGCCTAGAACTCAAAAAGGGAGTGATTCCATATTTGTTGTGGTAGACAGATTCTAAAAAATGACACATTTCATAGCATGCCAGAAGATAAACGATGCCACACACATCGCCAATTTGTTTTTCAGAGAAGTAGTAAGACTACATGGATTGCCAAGGAGCATAGTTTCAAACAGAGACACCAAATTCGTAGGACACTTTTGGAGGAATCTATGGAAGAGACTGGGAACGAACTTATCCTTTAGTTCAACATATCACCCTCAGATAGATGGACAGTCTGAAGTAGTAAACAAGAGTCTGGGAAACTTGTTGAGAAGTTTAGTCCCTGAGCAAGGTCGACAATGGGATCAAATTCTAGCACAGATAGAATTTGCGTTCAACAATTCAGTGAACAGGAGCACAGGGAAAAGTCCATTTGAAATTGTGTATGGTATACAGCCAAGAGGGATTACAGAGCTGAGAGATATGAATCAAGATGAGTTTAGAAGTGCTGGAGCAGAGGATTTTGCAACATAAATGCATAAACTCCTTGACAGAGTCAGAGAACAGTTACAGGACAACAATTAGAAATACAAGAACAAAGTTGATCAAAGGAGAAGAGAAGTTCAATTCGAAGTTGGAGAACAAGTTTTAGCTCATTTAAGAAAAGAGAGATTTCCAAGGGGAACATATAACAAATTGAAGATGAAAAAGATAGGACCATGCAAAATTCTCAGAAAATTCGTAGCCAATGCTTATGAGATTGGGTTGCCAGATAATGTTGGGATATCGTCGATATTCAATGTTGCATACCTGTATCTGTACAGGAGAAATGAAGCAGGAGAATCAGATGATCAGAAAGAAATTCAATGGGAAGAGCAATTGCCCACAGCAGAAAAACCTCAGATGGAGAAAATTATCGAACAAAGGGATGGAAAGAAAACCAGGAGGAAGACATATCCTGAATATTTAGTGAAGTGGAAAGATCATCCAATGGAAGATGCAATTTGGGTCACAGAACCTGATATTTTGAAGCATGGAAAGACAATACAGGAGTCCATGAATTTTTTTTTTAACCAGAGGAGTATGATGCAAGAGCATCATCTTCAAAGACGACAATGCACACGTGGAGGCAAACAGAGGACATATCAGCAATGATAGAATTTCTAGTCAAGCATTTAACTCCTAATTTAATTGGGTTGTTGAGATATTTTTGTGAAAAACATTTTAAAATGTAACTTGTTTGTAAAGTCTCTAATGGTTGTAAGAACTGTGGATATGGAGTGTTGACTCTATCTCACAGTAACAGACAGCTAATGTAATAGGACAGATTAGGTAGGAGTTTTAAAATCTGAAACGATGGATTTAAAAACAGGATGAGAGAGCTCACGGAGCCAGTCCTTAGATAGGTTTTTCAGTATTGTATTGAAACAGATCAGAACAGAGTAGAGCATAGTAGAATAGCGGAAACACTATGTAATTTTCATTTTTTTTCATGAATAAATAGAACAGATAGAAGTTTGTCCCAAATCTGTGGACTGTGCTCATTTTCTCATGAGATTGAAAGAGTGTTATTCTGTGTGAATGATTTGTTACAGTTCATTTCATGTATGAGTGTTCAAGAGATTAACTGTATGAGTTCGTGATGAAACTGGCTGAGTTTCAATCGTTTCTCTTCTGATACTTGTATGCAAGGTGTGCATCGTGAACACAAGGAATGCGTTGACTAATCCAGGATTGACTCAGAGAAGTTCAAAGCGAGATTGGGAGAAACTCAAACCAGGTGTAAGTGTGCACAACGTTAAGGAGCCAACAAGCTTTGAAGAACCAAAGTGAAGAACGCCAGGTGGGCGAGAAGCATTTTCTTTTCAACAAAATCCTTCGAACTAAGTTATTCTAAATCCCTAGAACGCAAGGTGTGTGTGGGAGACCGAAAAACTTTCAAAGGATGAAGCTCAGAAGGGATAACACTTTCATAAAGTGTTCACGAGATCCAGAAACTGGATTCATAGGAAAGGAGAAGATCAAAATCTTCTAAGTGTTAAAATCTTCTAAGTCTGTGAAGAAGGGGCAAAAGCTCAGAAGGGAGAGAACAACAGTCATTGGATAAGTTGCGAGGAGAAGATTTGGACTGTTGAAATCCATGTCCAGATAGCGAGAGGTGAGTGCAGAAGGAAGCAGATCTTAGTCGTTGGATCTGGCGTGTGGACCAACAGTCGTTGGATCTAGGGGAAGGTGCACGAGAAAAGTCCCGAAATCATCAGGATCCTCCATCGCCAAAGGACGTGTGGTAGTCGATCAACATTTCACTGACTCGTAGAGGGAAGTAGTAAAAGAACCAAACTAGAAGAATTCATGAAGTGCAACTTGCGAAAAGATCACTGCCGTTGGTTGTGGCAAAAAGAGCATAGCCATTGATCGTGGTGAAGACAGCATAGTCATTGATCGCTCTGAAATCATCGGGACCGTCCGTTGTCAAGGAAGACATGTGGCAACGAGTCATCGTTTCGCTGACTCGAAGGGAGAAGAAGTCAAATAACTAAATCGAGAGAGTTCATGAAGTGTAGACTTGCGAAAGAATCATAGTTGTTGGTTGTCCCGACGTCATCCAGACTGTCCATCTTGGAGGGACGTGTGGCAAGAGTTCAACATTTCGCTGACTTACTACTGAAGAAAGTCAAAGGGGCAGAGTTGAGGACTCGCGAGGTCAAGACTCACGACATGATCGGAACCGTCAGATCACATGAGAGAACTGTGACTGTTGATCTGGGCGAAGGAAATATCAGAGGTTCGGGGATCGAGGATTTGACGGGTAAGCATTGAGGTTGAACTTCAACCTCGTGAAACGCGAAGTCCTGATGCACTAGGAGGAGTAGCCCCAGGTCATAGGTAAGGGTCACCTGGATGGAGACCAAAGGGAGAGCAAAGGAACCTTAGCCTGTTTCAGAGTTCGGGGATTGGAGAGTCAGAGTGGACTCATACGTAGAAGTCCCGAAGTCATGAAACGCGACGAGCGCTTTTAGGGCTCAACTGGTGGTCACGTGGGGAAAGATTTGAGGTGATTTAACCAATGCTCAACCTTCATCAAGAATCGGCTATTGAGAGAATTGAGGTGGCTCATTCACAAAATCTCAATACGCGAGATTTCGACGCGCCTTTTGTATAGGCAAGCGGTCATAGCCTGTGGTCGCATGGGAATGTAAGGCTCGTGCCTAGTGCTCAGTTACACAAGTGGAGTTCCATCAAAGGACTTATGGATTTGTTTAATAGAGGTTCCAGCAGGGACTAGAGAGTTGTTACAACGCAAGGAGGGAGAACGATCCAGTCACCGGGAGGTCGCAGAACCCTGAAGGGGAGGGGGCTGCATCACGATCTCTACAAAGTGGAAGTAAATTACAAAACCTTGTTAGCTGACAACTTAGAACATTGGCAAGTTTCTGATGACAACAACCAACTTCTATGCTTTATCCAAAATGAGGGTGAATTCTAAGAGGCCTAGATAAATCTATTAGTTGAAAAGGTCAATATTGAGATCATCGATATCGCTGACGAACCTAACCGAAAGGTGTTTTCCTCTTAGAAGACATTTTTTTTATCAAAATAACATGTATAAAGGGAATCCCTCAAGCAAAATCAATGACGATATCATTAAATTCAACATTGGAACTGAGGAATCCCCAAAGATGATCAAGTTTGGTAAAGGAACAACGACTAATGAAAGGGAGAAGTTGATTGCCCTTATAAGAGAGTTTAAATATGTCTTTGCTTGGTCTTACAAAGACCTTAAGGCTTACTGTGAATATGTCATACAACACGTTATCCCCCTCATTGATGGCACAAAGCCTTTCAGAAAAAAAAAAACTCAGGCAAATTAACCCAAAGGTTGCCCTACAACTGCAAAAAGAGTTACAAAAGATGGTTGAGGCAGGGATAATCAAGCCCATCAGATACTCATTAGAAAACTAGAAAACCAGAAATTACCAGTCCACATTTGTGCAAGTCAAGTTTCATAGGTCAAATATTGGAATTCTCAGAAACAACCAACACTAGTTAACTCACCTCAACCCAACGCATCTTATGGTAAGGTCTGTCTCATTTTTTAGCACTTTCATTTTTCGTCATTTTTCTAGCCTCGAGGTCAAAATGCCTTCAAGCACTAAGTTTGATGAAAAGTTAGAAGCTGTGGAAAATTTATGTGCCTAGAAATATAGAATTGGTCTCATTCTCGAAGAGAATGATCTTGTGCAATTTATAAAGAATAATGTTTCGGAGCCATAAGGAAATGAGGCCAAAGAGAAGTACAAGAAGGACATGATTAGAGCAAAGAGAATAATTCCAGGTTCCATCAAAGACAACTTGATCCCTCAAGTGTCTTCCAAGGAAACCCTGAAGGAAATGTTTGATGCCCTATCCAAGATGTCTGAAGGAAGAAACATTAATAGGAAGATGAACTTGAGAACCTAACAAAAGAAAGGGAGAAACAGTTTAAGATTATTTTTCTTAGGTTTCTCAGTTCAAGGAACAACTAGAAGCAATTAGAGACAAGGTATATGAAGATGAAATCATGATGACTGCTCTCAATGGTATCACAAGACCTTGGGATGATTTTATGCAAACAGTGTGTGCCAAAAAATAAAAACTCCAGTTGGATAGTTTATGGGAAGAGTGTGTTTAGGAAGAAGCAAGAGTTGCAAACAGATAATCCATTCTAAGAGAAGATCAAGATCAAGATCTAGCTACTCATACCAAGAAAGGAAGGGGAAAGAGGGAGACTCACTTTCATAAAGAGACTCACTCTCATAAGGAGCCTCACTCTCCTAAGAAATTTCATAAGTACCAGAAAGGACAAAGGAGGCAAAGGGATTTCTCCTCCTACAAGTGATATCATTGTGAAAGGATGGGACATGTTATCGCACAGTTTGTAGCTAGGTCAAATGGCTAAAGGATAGAGGCCAAACTGGCGTAACAGGAACCTTCCCCACCCAATGTCACCTCAATGGGGAGGTTCTTTCTATTTAGGGAGGTTAACCCAGGGGAGACATCCCTTGTAACCTGGGGTTTTGAAGAGGCAAAGATATAAAGGTCAAGGTTAAAGTCCCTCCTCACAGGTTACCACCAAGGTCAGATAGTCTAGCTAATTATCCAATAAAGAAGTGTATGCCCAAATGAGAACACCTACCCGGAACAAGACAATAGCAAAATAATATATATTGCAGGCTATAATTTAGTGGATTAGTACTTCATGTAACTATCTGACATCAATATATAAGCAATGTGAAACAACAAATATTAATGAGATCAACGTTTTGTCAATATAGCAATGGAGAAGTATCAATTCATCAATAACTATTGAGATGATGTAATCAACAATGTATCTAACCAATATTTTACTCAATAAATGCTTTCAACCATCATCTAATTGCTTATCATCAAAAGTTGCCGCGTCAAGATGGAATAACCAAGTGTGACGTTAGCGTAGTTGGGGTTAGCTAGTTAGTTAGGGTTTCAAAATTTAAAGTTTTGAGAGTTGGTTTGAGCACTATCACTTCAACGTTGTGGTTCTAAGATCAGTGCCTAAGGGTAGATGGACTCAATTAAGGAGAGGACGCAAAGTTGAAGGAATGAAGGCTGAGGACAAGAGGGAAGGGTTCTAGAGTGTTGCAATGGCAAGGCCCTAGAATCAAAACCCTAGGGGAAAGAGGCTCACTCCGGTGTTGCTTAAGCAAGGCCTCGTGCTCTTTCCTCCTTCCTTAGGTCAAACTTGGTAAAACGGCTAGCATATGAGAAGAGATAAAACAAGAGGATCAGGTGAGGGAGAGTGTTGCAATGGCAAGGCTCTATCACTAAAACCCTAGAAGATGGATGGCCCTAGGTGTAGATAACCTAGGCCTGGGACGTCACCTCCTTCTTAACCTTTAAAAATCAAAGCTAGCTTAAGGGAAGAAGTGAGAAGAGTGTAGCAAAGGCTAGGCTCTTTCTTCCTTCTCCAATGGCTGAAAATTTCTTTAAAAGGGGACATGAAACAAGGACCTACTTCTGTGCTTGTCACCTAGGGTTTTAAATCAACAAATTTATAAGTAAATGCAAGAATATAAACCTACAACCATTCAATTAAGAAGTTTTGCAAGAAAATCACTTACATATCATGATGAAAAGCATATGCAAACCCTAGTTGTAAACCTTCCTTCAAGAGAAATGCCAAACATGCCAAGAAAATCCTTCCATCAACAAGTGCGCCTCACTTTAAAAGACCAAATACCCAAGTAGGGTGCAAAAATCAGACCTCACAAGAGAGTGAGATGTGTGTTATGTCCAAATGAGGGAAAAACATCCTCAATATATAGTGTATCATGACCTATAATTAAAAATAGGTCATTAAAAATAGCTGACAAGGCTACAAACCAAAATCATATTGTTTTTACATTAAACTATTTTCTAAAACCCTAAATGAGCAAAATATGAGACGTCAAGCCCTCCTGAGGGAGACGTTAGGCCCTTTTAGGGCTAGTCCAGCATCCAGAAGTCAGACGTCAGCCCTTCCTGGGCTCCTCCAAGCTGCCACATGTGCCAACCGTCCTATCAAACTACCACACGCTCAAGGTGATGTCAAGGCCTCCTGGGTGACGTTCTGGTCATCAAAGGGAAATGCTCCATCTGAAAAAGGTCAACCCCCCTGGGTTGGGCTCAACCAAAGTGTCCTGGATGGAACATCCTTCTTCTTCTCATGTGTAAGAGCTTAACCAATCATTGTTCTGTCTCTGCCCCTGATGGGGTTCCAACAACCATCTGATGGGCTCTTCAGCCCCATGGAGGTTCGAGCTAATCATTTCCCCATGTGTACCGGTCCAACTGGTACCTGTCCATCGGGCATGGTCCTTCACATCAAAAACTTCGCCCTCCATGGGCTCATTAGTCACAGGGATAATAGCAATGTCAATCACATTTCATCATTAATTTTATCAAATATATGCAATAAACCCCTGATATATCAATCAATAGCTCAAAGAACCTACAGAAACCTACAATACAAGGTTGAAAAGAGAGACAAAACATCCTATTGGGCCAACATCCATAAGCAAAGGAAAGTCACCAAGTTGTTTTATTCAAGCCATGTAAAATGAGGTGGTGTGGATAAGGGATGTCCTGACATAAGGGTAGAGTGAAAATCAGAGGTGCATGGTTTACCTGTGGGTGCCTTTGTAGAAGGTGAGCTATACCCGTCATGGATGCAGATTTTTTCCAAGCCCCTTTGCCTTTATTCTTTTCTTCTTTCTTTTTATTTCAAGGATCAACTAGAGGACACTGCCTTGGCGTGGTGACCAGAGCTGATAGTGTTACCCACAAGCACTTTCACAGAGATGATAAGGCTGGCTTGTGGTGAGACCCCCTTTCCCTTGGTCATGCAACCAAAGGTCACTGCCCTGGAGTGGTAACCAAATAGTGGCAATGTCATTCTGTTAGGTACCCATGAACATAATAGGCTGGCTCGTGATGAGACCCCTTATCCTCTTGGCTAGGTCTTGTTTTTGCTATTTTTCTTCGGGTCCCTCTTGTTTCTTGCTGAGAGGCTCTTTATTGCCTTCTCGGGGATCCCTGGGTGAAGCATCTCAAGGTTTTATTTCTAGGATTTTATCTTTTACCAACTGCTTTTACCTTCTAGGCCTTTAGCCCCTTCTTCCCACTAGATAAGGTGCAACCTTGCAACAGGTCATCCTAATGCCCAGACTAGGGGAAAGGGATAGGTGAGTGGGAGACAAGATGAAAAATGATCATATGATGGGAGTGGACGATGGCTCTTAAGAAAACCCACCAAGTGACAAACCAAAACCTATGGGTACAGGCTTGCTAAGACACCCTGTCAATCCCCCCAATCATGGTCAAGTGGGTCAATGTAAGATCCAAGCAGTTGTTAGAAATAAAGGGACTTAGATGCATACATTTAAAGGTTATAATGATCAAAAGTGACACATACCATGATACTTGGACCAATTACCTCATGGAGCAAGAGCCTTCTCCGATACAGGACCAGACCGATGGTGATGGATGCTGCTGCTACTGACAAGACAAGTTTGATGAAAGAAGAGAAGGATGGGCCCTCCAAAGCTATGCTCAAGTCAATCCCATTCTCAATACTCCATGTCTAGGATCTGTGGGCCTCAAGACATGATTTCCTAGTTATCCCATGAAATCGGGGATAACAAGACACATTGCTAAAAATTGTCCTCTCAAGATAGAATAATACAAGAAGAAAAATAACAAAAGACATCATGCCCATGCAACCGAAGATGATGAGCCACGCAAGAAGTCATCTAGAGAAGAGATAGAAGAATACATTTTGTTTTCAGCTCTCTCCGACACTGTGACACCTGACAGGTCACAAGAATACTCTCTCTAACCTTGAAGAGAAGAACTCCCCCCAGAAAGTCTCACTTGGAGATGACTCTCAGTACCCAATCAAAGGAATAGGAGAAGCCACCTACAAGCTTGATTCGTGAACTCCAATAAGGATGAAGGATGTACTTTATGTACCATGTTTGAGGAAAAATTTACTTTCTATTTCTGCTTTAGACAAGAAAGGCTTCCAGGTTGCATTTGTAGATGGTAAAGTTCTTATGTGGTCTAAAGAAAAAACTATAGAAGATGCAGTTGTTATTGGAATAGAAGAAGGTGGCTTGTACAGATTAAAAGGTCACTCAGATGCAGCCTTAACACACAATATTGTAAGTCCATGTGAACTTTGGCATAGAAGGCTTGCTCACATTAACTACAAATCCCTACCATATGTGATCAAGGTAATCACAGGTTTACCAGAATTAAAGCTTGATCATGAAGGTGTATGTAAAGGATGTGCATAAGGAAATATTACGAAGAATCCTTTTCCGAAAAGTGACAACAAACTGGATGGAATATTGGATATTGTTCCTCCAGATGTATGCAGTCCAATGCCATCAACTTCCTTAAGCGAGTATGTATACTATATCACATTTATTGATGATTACTCTTGTAAGACTTGGGTTTACTTTTTAAAGTTAAAAGATGAATTGTTTGAAACATTCAAAGAGCTCAAAGCTTTAGTAGAAAAGCTCTCTGAGAAGAAGATTAAGATACTCAGGACAGATAATGGAAGAGAGTACACTTCAAATGAATTCAAAGACTTTTGTAGATATGTCAGAATTAAGAGGGAGCTCACCACTCCTTACAACCCACAACAAAATGGTGTAGGAGAAAGAAAGAAACGAACAATCATGGAAGCAGTGAAAGCCATGATCCATGACCAAGATCTTCCAATGCACTTATGGGATGAAGCAGCCAGAACAACAATATATGTCTAGAACATAATATCCCATAGTGCACTTGGATTCAAGATTCTCGAAGATATGTTCACTGGAAAGAAGCCAAAATTCAACCATATCAAAATATTTGGTTGTCCAGTCTATTTACATATTCCGAAAGAGAAAAGAACCAAGCTAGATCCTTCCGGAAAGAAAGGAGTATTTGTTGGATACTGTGAGGTCTCTAAGGCCTTCAAAATATACATCCCAGGTTACTGTCAGATTGAGATCAGTCGAGATGTTACCTTTGATGAAGATGCAACTTTTAGTAGATCAAGGAAATGTCAATTGGAATAATTCTATGAAGAAGAACCTGTAGCTCCCAGAGTTTCATAACCTAACAAAGAAGTTGTAGTTACTCTTGATGATGTTATATCGGAGGATCATGATATGGTGGAACCTCAAGAACCACCTCATGAGATCATCTCTCACAAGAGGAAACTGACTTGGGCACGTGAGATCATTCAAGATGCAGAGAAGTATGGTGCTCCCGAAGGAACCATGAGATAAAGCAAGAAGCCTAAGCCATACTCCAGTTATGTGGATTTGACGTGCGATCTCGTTAATAAGGAACCTACTTGCTTTGAAGAAGCTGCTCAAAAGAAGGAATGGATGGATTCCATGACCGAAGAATACCAATATATTATGAAGAATGATGTGTGGTAAGTGGTTCCCAAACCATAAAACAAAGATGTAGTATCTTCTAAATGGATATTCAAAATAAAACATGCAGCAGATGGAAGTATTGAGAAATAAAAAGCAAGATTTGTGGCTCGTGGATTTTCCCATAAAGAAGGCATTGATTATGAAGAAACCTTTTCTCCCGTAGCAAGATACACTTCTATCAGAACCATCATGGCACTTGCAGCCAAGATGAAGTGGAAGTTACACCAAATGGATGTGAAAACAACCTTCTTGAATGGTGTTATTGAAGAAGAAGTGTATATAGAACAACGACCAGGTTTCAAAGTACAGGATAAGAAGACTCATGTTTTCAAGTTGAAGAAGGCTCTGTATAGTTTGAAGCAAGCTCCAAGAGCTTTGTAAGGAAGTATTGATAGTTTTCTAATGAGCTTGGGATTTACCAATAGTAAAGTTGATCCCAACCTTTACTTCAAGATTGTGGATGATGGACCAGTTATATTGTTGTTATATGTGGATGACTTATTCTTGACAGGTGAAGAAAATCTCATCACAGATTGTAATAAGAAGCTTGTTGTTGAATTTGAAATGAAGGATCTAAGCTCGATGCACTATTTCTCAGGTCTTGAAGTATGGCAAAGCCCATAAGAAATTTTCCTTAATCAAGGAAAGTATGCTATGGAAATTCTGAAGAGATTCGACATGATGGACTATAAAGCCATGTCCACTCATATTGAGACGAATCTGAAGTTATTGATTGATACTTCGTCATAAATGGTTGATGTTACTCTATACAGACAGATGATTGGTTAGTTGATGTATCTGATGAATACCAGACCAGATATATGCTTTGTTGTGAACACCTTGAGTCAGTATCTGGTGGAGCCCAGACGCGTTCACCTTGTAGCTGCAAAACATGTGATGAGATATCTTAAGGGTATGTTGGATTATGGCCTCTGTTTTACTGGAGATTGTGACTTTAGATTGTATGGCTATATTGATTCAGATTGGGCAGGAAGTGCTTCAGACAGAAAATTCACTTCAGGATGTTGTTTCAGTTTGGGGTCAACCATTACTTCATGGAAAATCATGCATCAATCTAGTATTACTCTCAGTACGACAGAAGCAGAGTACATTGTAGCATGCTCTGCTAGTTGTGAAGTCATATGGCTTCAGAAGTTGTTGACAGGTCTATTTGAACTATAGATGGATGCTACCATGATCTTTTGTGATAACCAGAGTTGCATAAAGATGACAGAGAACCCAGTGTTCCACGATAAGACAAATCACATTGAGATCTGGTACCACTACATTCGTGAATTGGTACAGAAGGGAGCTGTGAAGCTCTAGTATGTTGGCACAGATGACCAAGTAGCATATGTGTTGACTAAGCCTCTATCTCATGTGAAGTTTGAGTACTTTCGAGACAAGCTTGGTGTAGTCCGAAAGTAGTTCCCTTGAAAGGTGGAGTGATGTTGATGATACTATGGTATCATGGCCATCAATAGGGAAACTCGTTAAGATTTATATCATAGGGGATCGATTATCCCTTGACAAATCCCATAAGGTCTGAATGGACGGTCTGTCGGAGTGCCTATGTATGTATATACTTTTTGTGTTCAGTTGTGTGGCAACTTGTTAGAATTTATTTCCTAGGGGATTTTATTATCCCTGGATAGATCCCGTAAGGTCTGAATGGACAGTCTGTCGAAGTGCCCACAATTGTTGTTGTTGTTGTTATTGTGGCTGATGTTGATGCCCCTGTCTCATTCTATTTCCATTGATGTTGTTGTTCCAGCTTCATGTTATTGATGATGATGATGTTACTCCAACTCTGTATTGTAGATGATGATGATGTTACTCCAGCTCTGCACTGCAGATGATGATGATGTTACCCCAGCTCCACATTGTGGATGATGATGATGCTCAGTTCTACTAATGTTGATGATGAGAAAAAATTTCGATGATTTATAAATATGACAGACAGTGTTCCCGATGTTGATGACTATGTCTCTTCCTCTTGATGATGTATCGAGTCCAGTCAATTGTTATTAATGTTGTCAATAAAATACCCTTCTTATTAAGGGGGAGTGTTGAAATATTGTAACTTTGAAGGATATTTTGCATAAGAGGGAATGTTGAATAATATTGTTATATCATATTTATTAATTAGGCCCTATTGTGCCTCTGTAAAAGTCGACCCTTTTGTGCCTTGGCAATTAAATTTAAAATAAGAGGGTAAAGTGACAGGTCGAACCAGACCTAATTTTAGGCTGGCCAGATCACTATTTATAAGGGAGGCCAACGCCTCATTTGGACACACTCACCAACTAGATTTGTAGTGTGCAAGTCTTGGAGGAGAACCTATTGCAACTAGGTGTGATGTCAAGGAGGCTTCTTGGTCTATATCTTGGTATCTCTTGATTAAGTAGTACACTACTCTTTCCTAGTGAAGGATGTTAAGCCCTAATATTGGCTCATTACCAATTAATTGGGGCATATTAGATTAGTAATGTTATTTTATTTATGTCGGCTTTAGGCCATTAGTTGTAATTCAGATTAGTAATGTTATTTTATTTATGTCGGCTTTAGGCCATTAAACCTCCTAGTCTCCTATATATACCAAGGAGACATTTTCATTTTGAATCATCTGGTACTTGAACATTTAAGTGGGGTAAAAGGAGGTTGCCCCCTCGAAGAGGCTTATTATCTAAAATTATCTCTTTTTCAAGGCGTTGAGTACTTTTCCTGAGGTTTTTCTATGCTATATTGATGTTTGGTTCTTAACATATGGTATCAGAGCTCAAGGTCTTGGGGTTTCGCTGCTACTTCTGAGACACCGTGGAATTTTCACTATAACTTTTTTTCTACAACGTTTCAGAAGGAACGGCTTGGAGGATATTTAGAAGACGGATCAAGGTACGTTGGGTTCAAAATTCAGCTCCTGAGGCCTTATACTTTCGGAGATACATCCTGTACAAGATAGGGTTCTGGAATCATCCTGAAATGAGTCATTGTGGAGCATTCCCAAAAACAACATTCCGAACTCATGAAGACCATTATGAATTTTTGGTCATGCCTTTTGGCCTTACAAATGCACCTTCCACATTCCAAGGGTTGATGAATTCCATTTTCAAGCCCTTCCTTCGAAAATTTGTGTTAGTATTT
>ML780781.1:454346-472884 GCA_009831015.1 Picea engelmannii
CATCTGGTACTTGAACATTTAAGTGGGGTAAAAGGAGGTTGCCCCCTCAAAGAGGCTTATTATCTGAAATTATCTCTTTTTCAAGGCGTTGAGTACTTTTCCTGAGGTTTTTCTATGCTATATTGATGTTTGGTTCTTAACAAGGGAGTAGAGGAGGATCTTTGATTTGTTTTTGGTCTATCTATATCGAGGAAGTTTTTGTTGGGTTTTCTTCCCCATGAGGGTTTCCGAGGATAAAATGTTGCATACCTTGTGATTGTGTTTCTTTCAGTGATCCTTAAATGTTTTTGATGTATCAAATGCTCATGTACTTTGGATATAACTTAATAACAACATTAAAACTTAACAGGTTTCACAAATACAAGAATACAATTTGGAGATCAAACCAACCAAGATAATTAAAGGGCAAGGACTCGCAAAAATGATGACATAAAGCAATCAAAAGGCCATTGAGGAGGGAGAGAAAGAACAAGTCAACATTGTCATAAATGAGATTGATAACAATGAATGGTATCCAGATATCATTTATTACTTCAAAAATATCACTTGTCGTGATCATTTAGTGGAACATAAAAGAAGAGCTCTAAGACTCAAAGCTATGAAATATTGCCTAATAGAGAACGCTCTCGGGTGGAGGAACCCAGAAGGGGTAATCCTCCGATGTGTTGATAAAGAAGAAGATGGCAATTTAATGATTGACTTTCATGCAGGGCATTGTGGTGGCTATTTTTCAACACACACCATTTCCCATAAGATTCTAAGGGTAGGATACTATTGTCCTACTATTTTCTCTGATACCAATCGATATGTCAGATCATGTCAACCATGCCAATATTTTACTAGCAAGCGACACCTTCCTGCTCTTCCCCTCAAGCCAGTCACTGTAGAAGCACCTTTTCAACAATGGGGATTGGATTTCATCAGTGAGTTCAAGGAAAACTCTAGTAATGGGTATTGATGGATTTTAGCCACCATTGGTTACTTCACTAGATAGGTGGAAGTTATCCCAAAAAAGAAAGCGACGGAAGAGGTTGTGATGAAGTTCCTCGAGGAAAAGATCATTACTCAATTCAATGTTCCTGCTAAGATAACCACCGATAATGCAAAATCTTTTAGCTCAATGGTGCTCAATGAGTTTTTCTTTAAGTATGAGATTGTTTTATCACACTCCTCAAACTATTACCCTCAAAGAAATGGATTAGCATAATCCAACAACAAGAACATCATGAATATTGTGAAGAAGATCGTTGGGGAAAACAAGAATAATTGGGACAATGAAATTCAGTATGCCTTGTGGGGATATCGCACGACTACCAAGACGTCCACTGGAAAAACCCCTTTTGGGTTGGTGTATGGGTTAGAATCCCATTTGCCTATAAATCTCCAAATTCCAGCATTACAGATCGCCTAACAATTTGTTACAGACAAAGAAGCATTACAAGGGAAAATTGATCAACTCATGGAATTGGATGAAACTCGAAGAATGGCCTTTGATCAAATGGCAAAGAATCAAGAAAAGGTGAAAGGAACCTTTGATCAAAAGGCGAGGCAAAGAGAGTTCAAAGAAGGGGACCTGGTCCTAATGTGGGAGAAGAGGTGAGAAAAACCTTGGAGGCATCAAAAGTTTGAGAGTCTGTAGTTGGGGCAATATAAAATAGAGGAAATATCTGGGCCATATTCTTTTTATTTATCCACAACAAAAGGAAGGAGGATGCCATTTCCAATAAATGGATCTCTCCTCAAACACTATTACCAAGGCAACACATGACTTCTTCGGGGCCTATGCCCCCAGGTAAGTAGGTAGGCCATCTTGCTTTCCTGGCATTTGCATCTTGATTTTCTCATATTAGTTTAGATGCATTTCATATTTCATTTTTCTCTACTTGCATATTGATTTCATGCTTAGTTTAGAATTTTTTTTGAAAATGCCAAAATATTCTTTTCTAGATTAGTTTTCATTTGGATTTTTATGTATATGGATGAAGGGTGATAGCACCACCCTAGATGCTCTGATGTTTTTGTCTGAGTTTTTGGCAGACACACATCTACCAGGAGATGCTATGATTCTCATGCACTCTACGACAAGCACATGTCCCCAAGTAGGAGCCAGATGTTATCCCAATTTTGTGAGATAACTAAGGAGATCATGTCTAGAGGGCCTTGGGTTGCAGATATGGAGTGTCCAGAGACTACATGACCAACAATATCCACTTGCAGAGATGGATACCCTTCTCACCACCACAAAGGTCAGGATTTGTCAGATGGCATCTACCACACCAGCTAGCTTCTGAGAGGCTTTGGGCCTTGCTCTATGAGGTACAAGTCAGGTATTATGGCGAGTGTCATTTCAATATTTGAGGCATTTTGAGTATGTTGTATCTTAGATTACTTTAGATTTCATGACATATGCTTGGACATTATGCCTTTTTCCCTGTTTCAGCTTGGTGGTTGACATTGTGCCCTGGTAAGTGGTCTTCCTTGGGAATGGGTTTTCTACTAGGAACTCCCTTGAAGAGCCATCATACCATTCCCATCCATACTTACCACTTTCCATCACTAAAACCCCCCTTCCATTTTCTTCTATCTTAGGATTTTAGGGTGTATTGACCCAAGAAGGGGTTGTCCCTCATTCTATGGGAAGAAGGGTTTGAAGGCCCAGAGGGATTGTTGTTGGGTAAAAGATAAAAGCCTACTTATAAACCTTCCAGATGCTTCACCTAGGGATCCCTCAAGAAATCAATGAAACACTTATCTGAAAGAAAAGGGGGACACACAAGAACAAATTATAAAATGCTTAAGGGGGTTAGTTGGAGGATAGAAGGTCTCATCATGAGTCAGTCTATGATGATCATGGGTATATAGTGGTATTACATTACCATCAACTGGCCACCAAGCTAGGGTAGTGGCTCTCAGTTGCACAACTGAGAGAAAGGGGGTCTCATCATGAGCCAACCTTCTCATTTTTCACAAGGTATTTGTGAGTGACACTATCATTATTTGGACACCACACCAAGATAGTGGCCTTCAATTGGTTTTTTAAAACATGAAAGAAACGAAGAATGGAAAGAGGATGGGCTTGGAAAATTGCATTGCAAAAGAAGGTGCCACACACCCTCTATAAAGGCACCCATTAATGAGACACTACAACCCATTGTATGTCATGAACCCCATGGCCAGTAAGTCTTGATCCTTAACCACTTCATCCACTTTACATGGCTTAGAGAGGGATCACTTGATTTGGATTTATGAGCGAAACGAAATGAAACCATAGATTTGTAATATTAACACAGAGACACAGTGAAAAATAACAAAGACATAGTAAAACTTGACTTCTATTAAATACGAATTATGCTGAAAACTGTAACATGCAGACTGAAAACAAGCTTGCTAGAATGGTGGCATCTTATCTCTAAGAAGATATGTGACTACTATGCTCATTCACAATAAAATGAGTACAATGAGGCTTTGAAGGCCTTTTCACAATAAACATTAATGCCAAAACCCTAGACATCAAAAAACCTAACCCTAGGAGATGAAGCGCCAAGACTCATGTGGGCCCCATTGGGGTAAGTTAGTACATCAACTTCCCGGGGTGGTAACTTTTGCATACGATCTTCGTTTAGGGTGCATGATAGCTTGTTGGAAAGGTATTGACAAGGAGCTTCATTTGAGGGACTCAATCAAATTCTTCAACTATTATTTAGGTGCCCGATCATGAAAAAATGTTGTTTAGGCCCTCAAAATGGCCTCGAAAGTTTGGGACCCCAAAAACTGCTACAAATAGTAACTTGCCAAAAAATATTTTGAGCAACTTGGAAAAGGAGGATGGCCACCGAGATCCTCCTAGATCATCACTTGGGAAACATTCCTTGATCTAGGGAAATATCTAACCAATAGGACACCTCGTCAACCCTCCCATATCTAAGCTTGGCAAGTTGCATAATGTCATTGAGCACTTACTTGTTTGAAAGGGTAATCTTTGATGCACATGATTATGTGGCTCATTTGTTGGTTTTATCCACTCATCATGATATTTTGACTTGAGATACTTGGAGGGCGTGCTTGTTTGTCTTTGCAGGACCTAGTTGGTGGACAATTTTGGACGAACAAGCCTAGCTTGCGCTTCCATGGGGCTTGAAGCCCACAGGTTGGATGCCAAGGGCCCACATGTCAAATGAGAGATACATACCTTCGGAGGCCTAGAAGACAACCTATAAGACAATACCTAACCCTCACATTCCAAATGTTTTTCCTAGGAGAGGCAAAACGTCATCTTTAGAGGCACGACGTCGCCTAGAAGGGCTAACATCTGGTGGTGAAGTTATCACTCATTGAGACATGGATGTTTTGGGAAGAATGGGGCCCTGACCATGAGGAGATGGCCTAGATGATTGACATGTGGCCTTTGGAGGCCTAACGATTCTTCTCCAACACCAATGACTTGCTCCTCGTGTCAAAACGTCCCCTAAAGTGGTGACACCACTTTAAGTTAGGGTTTCCTTTTGTGTAAAAGTGAATTTAAAGATGAATTGTTTAATATTATTTGTGTAAAGGGGAAAGATTAGGGTTTTTAACCCCTAATATTGTGGTTTACCCTAAAATTATGTGGACAAACTATGTTAGTGACATTTTGTATAAATAGAGATCATAAGATCTCATTTTGAATCACTCTCCCATTATGCAGAGCTAAGGACTGAATTTTTCACTACCCTTGAGACTTTTTGTTATCTTGTGTTATGGTATGGTGTTTATTTGGTTATGGACTTGATGATGATGATGCCCTAGCTCTTGGAGGTCATTTTCTAGATATTGTGGTTGTTATCTTTGCATGTTATGGGTTATCTTGGCATAAATTTTAATCATAAAATTATTGTTTGCAAGGGTTTGCTAAGGAAGTATAAGGATATACACCCCTTAGTTTTAAACCCTAGCTAGGTTAGTTGCCTTGGGGAATTGCTACACGTCAAAATTACTCACTTCAATGATGACTCACTGTCATTATCGCAAGTGTCACACTTTTATTGCAAGTGTCGCACTTTTGCCACAAGTGTCACACTTTTGCCACAAGTGTTGCACTTTTGCCACAAATGTCGCAGATATCATACTGTCATATCGCTTATGTCGTATCTCGAACGACATCACAAGAAAACTTGAGACATCTTCTGAGACTGGTTAAAAGAAGGATATGTCATTTGGCGAAGAGTACAAACTTTTGCCTTGAGAAAGGACCACCTAAAAACCATTTTTGAAGGGCAGCGCTCCCCTACCCACTTGCAGGGAGCGCTAGCGCTCCTTGCCCTCCTTGAGGGGAGCGTTGCAATCCTCTGTGCCCCATTCTGATGGATCACTGAGCTGTTAAGGAAATCATGGGAAGATCCCCCTTATCTCTGAAGTCAGTTTGGTTTGAATCTGAGTCCAAGGCTGGATCTAAGAGAAGTTCCATAACTGATGGAGAAAGATCCTCAACTTATCCCAAGAATATCTAAGATGGTTAGGCCTCTCAAAGCCTATATAAGGAGGCATCCTCATGGTGAAAGAAATGGATGGAGGAGTTTAGAAATACCAAACTTATGATCTCATGAGAAGTGGTATTAGGAGAATAATAGTGAAAAGTATTGTCATTTTGATTGTGGATCGATCGAGCAAGGGGTTGGACAAAGAGATCTTGGTGAGGCTGCTACATCTGCATCTACACTTTGTAAGCGCCTTATCATGTTCTCATTAATACATGTGCTTGGCCTGTTTCCTTCAAGATTGTGTACATTTGCATGAGCTTGTCTCTTTTGGATAGATCTAGCTTTGAACTAATCATGATAGAATAGGAAGTATGTTTCGTCTTCGTGGTTGATTGGATTGCAGGACTTGTTGAATAGCTTGGGGATCAATGGTCAACTTGGACTAAGCGAGGAAAAACGTCGTAAAAAGGTACTCATACTTTCTTCCTCTTCTCTATTGACTAGTTTAGCTATGTCTAAAGGAATGTCAGTGATCAAAGTTAGCACTTTTCTACCTTGGTCATATGGGTCTAAGATCCAAGAAGGAATTCACTTGTCCGCAGGGGAATTTTCCTAGTATAGAAATTTGCGAATCCACTAGGGAGAAAAAATCCTATTTGTCTTTCCTTGGTTGTCCCTACCCTTTTCCCATCTTTCAGATCAATTTGACTGTTTGTTCATCATCCATTAGCTTTCTCCTATCTTCACTTGCATCTTCACCAATTTCTGAGAATTCTGGGTGAGTTTTTGTGCATTTTTTGGCCTTTTTTTGAATTTATGGGAGGACTAGTGATCCCCTATAGTGCATCATAGAACGTTGATCTCCAACCAGTGCTCCGCTGCAGTGTATTACAGAGCGCTATAGTGCTCTGTGTCTTTTGGTTAGGTAGTGCTAGTCTATGTTTTGGGAGTTTTTTGCCTTCTTCTGCTCAGTCTTTTGCAGCCTGTTTTGTAGAGGTCTTTACCTAGAGTCTGTGGTTGGTTTTTGAAGTTGTTTAGATGGGTTCTTGGTTCCTATCACTCCTTATTGTCTTTATTGGAGCTTGAAATTTTTCAAAAATGTGAAATTGCCCTTTATTGCTGCTTGTTTTGTCAGGACAATTTGAGTGATTTCTCTTTCTCCCTGTCTTTTCTTGGATTCTTCTTTGCATTTTCTTGTACTCCTTGAATGCTTGTTGGTTGTCAAATACTTGATTGAGTTCTTGTTTGAACAAGTTTCTACTTGTTTTCTTTCAGTTCTCATTGCTTTGAGTGCATGCTTTGTTTGAAACCTTTGTCGCTTTGTGTCTTTTGCATCTCCATATGACTCTTTCTTCTAATTGAAAGTAGTGGAGCATCAAAAGATTTGTATTTACTTTATTTATACAATAGAATCAAACAAAGAAGATAGTTGCATTCTTGATTTTGGGTAGTGAAACTACCTTGCATTTGAAGTAGCAAAATTGCATGGTTTTTGGCATTTTTTGGTCTTGAATTCTTAAAAAAATTCCCCCTCATGGCCAGGAGGGGGCCAA
Source organism: Picea engelmannii (assembly GCA_009831015.1). Taxonomy (NCBI): domain Eukaryota; kingdom Viridiplantae; phylum Streptophyta; class Pinopsida; order Pinales; family Pinaceae; genus Picea; species Picea engelmannii. The sequence continues at coordinate 461,356 of ML780781.1, forward strand.
GAATCGTGTATTAGTGTACAATATCTTTGAATCATTTCTTGAAGATATTGATATTGATGATTTTAATAAAAAATTTGGGACATTATGCATTTGGGAATGATAAAAATTTTCTCCTTCTTGTAATATAGCTTTCATCGAAGTGAAATATCTGCATCCTCATTTCTTTGCATTGTTTAGAGTCGGTCAAAACATCATTTGGTCCATGCCATTTTCCTCTTGAGTAAACAACAACCATTAAAATCAACGCTAAACTAAAATTTATCAGACATTTTTACATTTTCTAGTAGCAAACCTACATGAGCTTAAGGTGTAGGGCTTTGGAATATGTGTGAAAGATAACTTTCCAAAGCTATCAAATAAACTTAGCATATTGCGATAGGGAGAGAAAATCCAATTTTTGTATAAGCATAGCTGGGATCCCCCTCTCACACAAGGGTTACACATGAGGTCATGTTTGGGAGAGCAATGGAGATTATCCCTCCGAGGCTTAACCGTTTGTAGTAGTCAGATTGTATATTGGGGGTCCTTCTTTAGGTCCATATGTCTTCATTTGGTCTTGGTGCTTTGTGAATTCTAAATCTATTCGGGGTCCTCTGGAGTTCTACCGGTCCACTTGTCCTCAGTTCTCTTGAAGGATTCAAACTTATTATCCTGCCCATACGTTCGGACTTGACTGTTGACTGTATCCGCCTAGAGGCTGACTACGAATTGGCGACCTTAGTAGCCATAATATTTAGGGTCTTTACATAAGGTGACAGTGAAGGGAAGTATTCATTGTACCTGGAACAGACGTTGGTCAAACTCACTCGGGATCCTTGGAGGGTAAATCCACGTTTACTGTGTGGAAGCTTGTACCAAGGCGTAAGTTCGTTAAGCAGGTCACCAACATAACTGATCCACCCGTTCTATCCCAGCCCTTTCCCATATTGATATTGCGATGTTGGATTTCATCATCAACTAGTGGTTTCATTTTGGGAAGGTTTGTTTGATTGTTTTCTTCTTAGATTTGTAGCGTGTGTTGTTTTTTTCCTTAGTGGTCCTTAGGTTGAGTCAGTGTTAATGGCATCAACTCCCGGGAGTACCAATGGAGGAACCTCTTTTCCCGGGGAACCTTTCACCTTTCCTTCTTTTGGAAACGTTGGCCCTCCGTGCATTGCCACACTGAGTCTTCTGGGACTCACAATCAGATTGTTGGTTTGGTTGTTCCCACTCCGGTGATCTCGAATCTTCCCAGTGCTTCGACTACACCTAGTACTTCATATGTAAGTACACTACCCACACATCAACCTCATGTCGACTTTTCGCCTTCTTCACACATTAAGTCTCCTTCCCTTTCTCCTTCTTCGCCTAGTGAAAGCTCTAAAGCAAGTATCCAGGTTGATAATAAGAAGAAGAAACAGAAAGAGAAGAAGAAGAAGAAACCGAAAAGGACTAAGCCTCCAACCACATCAGATGTTGGATCCAAGCTACCAACTACTGTTAATTGTACTGGGAGTGTTGATGAGGTTGACAAGACTACAACGAAGAATCTAAAATCCAAATTCCCTTATAGTCTTTGTAAGGGTGACCACTCTCTGAGGGATTTCCCTGGTCTTCCTAAGGTCTTAGAAATGTGGTCCTCCACATCATCGGCCCCTGCTATACATGTTGGTAACACCCCGTCAACTAGTGACGTTAAGGTTGGTAAGAAGAAGACAACTGTCAAATTTCCTTGCATGTTATGCAAAGGTGATCATTACTCTCACCTTTGTCCTCGTATGGATGAGGTTTCTTCTCTTTTAGAAAAGCTTCAACTTCCAATTGGTTATCGTAAGATTTCTCTCAACCCATCATTAGTTGATGGACTGTTCAATTTGGTTCCATCCTCGGTCAGTCTGGTTGATCATGTGGTCAATTTGGTTTCATCCTCGGTTGAACCACTACCCAAAGTAGTTGATCCAATTCCATCATCGGTCAGCCCCACTCTTCATCTAAAGAGTGAACCCAAAGTGGTTGCTACGGTTACATCATCGGTCAATCCTACTCCTCCCTTGAGGAGTGCCAAAGTGGTTGCTCTGGTTACGCCATCGGTCAATCCCACTACGCCTCTGAAGAGTGCCAAAGTGGTCGATCTAGTTCCACCATCAATCGATCCCACTCCTCCCTTGAGGACTGCCAAAGTGGTCGATCTAGTTCTGCCATCGGTCAATCCCACTCCTCCCTTGAGGACTGCCAAAGTGGTTACTTTGATTCTGCCATTGGTCAATCCCACTCCTCCTCTGAAGAGTGCCAAAGTCGTCGATCTGATTTGATCATTGGTCGATCCTACTCTCTCTATAGAGAGTAAACCCGATACTGCCCACGTTTTTCTCATTGATACAGAATCTATCATGCCGGGGGTTATTCCTCCTTCTCCCGTGCAACCTCCTTCAAGTAATGACGCCATATGTTTTAATTGGGGTGTGCTAACTGGACGTCGTCTTCCCTCTCACATTCCTTTCAAGATTACGATACAAGTTTGTGGTTGAGCCATTCCTCAGACATTGATAGATGAAGGTTCGTCTGTTAGTATTTTTTCCTCTCTTGCTTGGAAAGCTTTGGGTTATCCTTAGCTTGTGTCGGTTACCCAGACTCAGTTTGATTTAAACAGAAGAACCAGTCACCCTTTAGGAGTCCTTCCTTAGTTTCCCATAACTTTGGGAGGGAAAACTGTCTTTATTGATGTTATGGTAGTCCAGAACCCCTTGGATTTCGATTTAATCCTTGGGTGAGATTATGTCTATGCCATGAAAGCTATTGTGTCCACTCTTTTTAGTGTGATATCTTTCCCTCACGATGGAAGAATTGTGGTTATTGATCAACTTTCATGCATTGGTCCTGACTTGATTACCAACCTAATGAGTTCCCTAAACAGTTCTTATATGCAGACGATATCTCACCACGTCAATTATGTGGTGTTACCTCCCATGCCTTCAGCGACCGATGAAGATGAGCCTCTCCCTATAAGCTCAGCCTCTTATGATTTAGATCCGGTAGTTGACATGGTGATCTCTTCGATAGGGCTGGTAGAGAATGATCTCCCTACCCTTATCGAGGCCCTTGACATTTATTCCTTCCGGAGTGATTTTATTCCATCTAGCGAAGATCTCCTGGAAGCCATGGCCGACGTTTGTCCCTTGACATGTATTCCTTCCAGAGTGTTATCCTCTTGGAAGCCATGATCAAGAAGAGGTAACGAGCATAGTTTTCCTCTCTGTGGAAAGCTCGTTAAAAAGTTGAAACAGAGGTCATGAGCATAGTTTTACTTCTCTGTGGCAAGCTCGTTAAAAAATAAAACAGAGGTCTTCAACATAGTTTTCCTCTCTATAACAAGCTTGTTAAAAAATGAAACAAAAATCTGGGGATTGAACCCAGAGCCTTGAGCATAGTTATTTTCATGTGTCAAGCTCGTTAAAAAATGAAACAGCCACCTCTCTCGTCAAGTCGAGTCTTTCGCTAGATCTCGTAGATGTCGAGTCGAGTCTTTCGCTAGATCTCGTAGATGTCGAGTCGAGTCTTTCGCTAGATCTCGTAGATGTCGAGTCGAGTCTTTCGTTAGGTCTCATATTTGAACCTTCATTTCAGCCACCTGTATCCTTTTTCTCCATCTATTACAGAAATTGGTGACAACCTCAAAGTCGATGAATGAATTGAAGCTTGGGGGGGCATGTCTCCAACCTTTGATTATCATTCTAGATTTAAGCCACTAACTTTTCAAGCTGGGGGCAGAGTACCAACCATCCATGGGTATCCCAACCTTGGAAATTACGTTGGGAATTTACAAGCACAGTTTAATTTTGTTTCAAGCTTGCGTAAAATGAAACAATACCGAGCTTAGTCTTTTTTCTTTCTCATGCTCATAAATACATGAGAATGTGATCGAGTAAGCTTTTATCACTTTTTTCGGACTCGTAAAGGTTATATGAAAAAGGAACCCCCTGGAGTCTCCTTTAAGCTCTTTTCATACTCTTTAAACATGAAAAGATTGTCGAGTGATCTTGCTTCCTTTCACACTCATTAAAAGGTTTGAAAGGGCATCTTTCGAGTGGTAGTTTATCTCTTTTTCGGCTTCACGAGACTAAATTTACGAAAAAGGACAACCTTGGAGTCGTCTTTAAGTTCTTTTCGGACTCTCTAAACATGAAAAACCACCGAGTTTTCCTTCTTTTGACTCGCTAAACTACACATTGAAGGGCCCATATGGGAATGAACCCTTACTTCTTCCAGTTCGTTAAACAAAGAAAGAGGAACTTACCGAAGGTGAGTTATATTGAGCATGTGTTACCCTCCTCGAGCTCGTTAAATTAAAAAGAGGTACTCTTGTATCTGGATGGGGGGGAAAATTGAAGGAAACAAGCCAACCAGATTTTGAAAACATCACAGGTCACTCTTACGGTCACCCTTGAACATGGCACATTGTCTTTTTTAATCCACTGAACCTCTGCACTGAGCCAATCCTCTGAGTTTCTTTACTCCTTTGGGTCACCCAACGAAAGTCACAACATCCATTGCATCTTGTTTTAGTCCATGTCTTGTTTCTGTCGTTTATGCCCCAGTGTTCAAGGGAAGTATCCGCTTCAAAGGTCAACCATCACAAATTTCCTGTTTCAATACCTGTGTCATTCCGTTCTCATCTGATCCACCACCTTATATCTTTGTGTCAGTTTTGTGTCGTTGATGGGGATACATCAAGGCCCTCCTTCGTCAATTATGTTCCTATTGACTTCAACACATTATCTGGGAACTAGACTTAGAAAATAGTTAGTACCTTGGGACCTGCATGCGTCAATGGTAGGCCTCCTCGCTTCTGACAATGGGTTTACATCATTGAACTCTAATCAGATGATTCCATGAATGTTTGACTTCAGCTCATTTATTCACATTCGTTGGAATGTACTAGGGTACCTTAGAAATCATTGACATCAATGGTGATTTCCTTCACACTTGTTAATGATTTACCTCATTAACCGGTAATCAAGTGTTATCTACCATGTTCGAAATCAGAACATCTATTCACATGGTTAGATTCATACCACATCTGGATTAGTAAGAAAACCCTGGGTTGAGTGTTCACTCTGATATATACTTTACCCAGTTTGCGACAAAGTTTCTTTTGAGAATATTGATATATATACTGTCACATAGATCCATTTTGTATTGATCTGTGGATATGTTTTGTCATATCGTAGATCCACTGTGTATTTGTCGTGGCTACGATCAGTTCATGTCATGGAAGTATAGATCCACATTGTATCTTTGGTGACTTTACCTTTTTTCGTCAATATGATTATGGATCCGTAGTGTATTTTTTGGTAGCCATACCTTGAAAATCTTCCATCACTCAAGCATAGGTATGCCTGCCTTGGGTTTGAAACATATCATAACATTTGTTTGATGGTTGTATGCAGCTTCTACCAGGTTCTCTGAGTCCATACCCTTGCTTCGAAAAGTCTACAAAGTACTTCAGTCATAAGTTTTTGTCTTCTAACTTCGCACTTTGGGGGGCAATCTGTTACACGTCAAAATTACTCACTTCAATGATGACTCGCTGTCATTATCGCAAGTGTCGCACTTTTGCCGCAAGTGTCGCAGATATCATACTGTCATCTCACTTATGTCATATCTCGAACGACATCACAAGAACACTTGAGACATCCTCTGAGACTGGTTAAAAGAAGGATATGCCATTTAGCGAAGAGTACAAACTTTTGCCTTGAAAAAGGACCACCTAAAAAACATTTTTGAAGGGTAACGCTCCCCTACCCACTTGCAGGGATCGCTAGTGCTCATTTCCCTCCTTGAGGGGAGCATTGCAATGCTCTATGCCCCATTCTGAGGGAGCGCTGAGTTGTTGAGGAAATCATGGGAAGATCCCCCTTATCTCTGAAGTCAGTTTGGTTCGAATCTGGGTCCAAGGTTGGATCTAAGGGAAGTTCCATAACTGATGGAGAAAAATCCTCAACTTATCCCAAGAATCTCTAAGATGGTTAGGCCTCTCAAAGCCTATATAAGGAGGCATCCTCATGGTGAAAGAAATGGATGGAGGAGTTTAGAGATACCAAACTTATGATCTCTTAAGAAGTGGTATTAGGAGAATAATCAGTGAAAAGTATTGTCATTTTGATTGTGGATCGATCGAGCAAGGGGTTGGACAAAGAGAACTTGGTGAGGCTACTACATCTGCATCTACACTTTGTAAGCACCTTATCCTATTCTCATTAATAAATTTTCTTGGTCTGTTTCCTTCAAGATTGTGTACATTTGCATGAACTTATCTCTTTTGGATAGATCTAGCTTTGAACTAATCATGATAGAATAGGAAGTATGTTTCGTCTTCGTGGTTGATTAGATTGCAGGACTTGTTGAATAGCTTGGGGATCAATGCTCAACTTGGACTGAGTGAGGAAAAACTTCGTAAAAATGTACTCATACTTTCTTCCTCTTATCTATTGACTAGTTTAGCCATGTCTAAAGGAATGTCAGTGATCAAAGTTAGCACTTTTCTGTCTTGGTCATAGGGGTCTAAGATCCAAGAGGGAATTCACCTGTCCGCAGGGGAATTTTCCTAGTACAGGAATAAGAGCATTTATACCCTTAAGGAGATAGTAGCTTTAGCTCTTTTCTTTTAACCCCATTAACCCATAATCAAAGGCACTAGTCGTTGCATTGGAGAAATAAAACGTTGCATTGGTAAATGTGAAAAGTTGATGTTTTGAAGTTCTCTCACTTGGACATTGTTCCTTGAGCCCTAGGCTATCTTGCCTCATTGAGACATCCTCTTTAACCCACTATAACTTGATGTTGTTAAAAAACTAACCTATAACCATTAGGGATGCAAATATCTAACCCTATAACCCTAGATAACTCCTAAACTAACCCTAGAAATTGGTTATAACTTTACCCTAACAAACTACTAACCCTTGCACACTTTTTGAGCTAGTTTCAAGTGATTTTCATTGGCCGGATTTTATGTTACAAGGCTTGGTTTTCTACAACCATAAGGCTAATAAATATCACTGCAGTAATATTTTTTGTGACAACCTTGTTTTTGTGCTAAAGTCTTGCTCTATCATTGTTGAGTTAAACTAGTCTTTACTAGCTTGTCTCTTGTTTATTCAATTAAACTTTTAACACTTATTTTGCAGATCCTATTATATTTTATGTGCTGAAATATATCATTGATTGCTGATGCAATTAGGGACAACAAGCTTAACTTGCTTGTCCACCTAACATACTGCATTGTATACTTGGTTTTCATTATGTCTCGGGCATGTATTCTTCTCTCATCAGATCACTCAAAGCATTGGCAACCATAAACCTTTCCCAAGACTCATTTCCAAGTTCCCTCTACCATTTAGAATTGACCTTTAGGGGCATCCATCCATACATCTCATTTCCTCCCAGGGTCATCGGGATTCCCTCCTTGAGGTGACTATCTCACCTCTAAAGTGATGGGAACAACTGCCTAAGGTGGCAGTGGGTAGGTGCTCTCCTAGTTGTCGCCAATTGGTGCTTGGGTCGGGGTTTTCCCAGCCTACAACTTGTGCGATAACAAGACCATATGGGTTATAAGTGATTTTAAGGGTTATTATTATGGGACCACATGTGTTATTGGCATGGTCACCATTAGAACAATATTATACCATATGGGTTATTAGTAAGGAGAGGGGGCACAATATTTTATGTGTTATTAATAAGGGGACCATAGGGGTTATATGGGACTATGAAGGTTATTAAAATGGGGACCATAGAGGTTTTAGGGGTTATGATCACTAACTCCATAAGCATTTTAGGGGTCATATATCGTGTTAGGCGAAGGAATATATGTATCGATGACAGAGGAACTATAATGGTTTTAGTGGTTATCAACACTGCTATCATAGGGGTTATTGGGCTCACACGTGTTATTTGCGCAAGGGCCATAGGATTTATTTAGTAAGGGAATGATAAGGGTTTTTTGGGTTATTAGCAATGAGACCTTATCAAGGTATAACAATCCATACTTAGTCCTTTAGCAAAAAATTTATGTAACAAAGTCCCTCTTGAGGGCCACCACACTATAACAAAGTATTTTGTTTGAGCCTTGCCTTGATGTAATGAAGTGTTTACCTCTTATAATGAATTCAAACATTTTTGTTAACCAAGGGTTTCTAAGGATAAGAGTTGACTTACCTCCAATAGATATCACCTTCCAAGTACTTGCAATTTTTTTTACCACTAATGTTGCACTTATCGTAACAAAGTATTTAGCCTAGCCTTGTAAAACCTTACCATTACAAAGTATTTACCCGTAACGGCTTAGTACCTATTTGTTAGTTAAGCGTTCCTAAGGTCATTAGCTTTCTATGGTCTTCCTTATTATCTCCCTAATGTCTAAGGGGTAGGGTTATTAGAAGGGTGATCATATGATTTTTAGGGGTTATTGCATGGGAATCATACGAGTTATATATGACCCTTAGGTTTATAGGGGACAATAAGGGTTGCTATCACGAGGAACATGCCGATTATTAATAGACCATGGGGATTTTATGAGTTACAAGCAATGGGACCAAAGAGGTTACAAGGGTTAAGGTTGTTATTAGGGTGGGGAAGATATGGGTTGATAATAAAAGAAGCATAGGGGTTGCGGGAGAGGGTTTAATCTAGCACTATATAGTATTTCTCCTAGAACAAAGTTGTCCATCTCATGTACTAGTCATTGTAGTTTCAAATAGGGTATAATTCCTCCTTGAGGGCGTAAAAAAAACCACCCAATTGGGTTTTGTCTTAAATGTTTCAAACTCATATCTCACATGCTGCACATAGTAAGTGTTCCCCCAATATTTGACATGGGGAAGGGATTTAAGGAGCATGAAGGGATCTTCTCACTATCATTTTTTTTTAAAACAAAGTCTTAACCTTCTAGAAAAATTAACCATTTGCTTTTATCTATCCCATAACTAAAGGAATGTTAGAGTTAACTTATCCCTTGAAAGGCACTATGCCTTTGAAGTGACTACTTGTGGAAGGTGCATCCATCATTGATGGTAGTCATCGAAGGACCTAGGAGAATTATCCCTCATCTCATTCATCTATCGTGTGAGGGTTTCCTCAACCAACATCTTAATAGGCTCTTATGCTCCACTATATTTCACCTGACATGGGATGCCACTTGGGCCAATGAGAGGTGTCTTTACCATGTTCAATTAGTTTGAGACCCAACTCCCTATACCTTGACCTCATCAAGGACATAGACAAGAAAACAAAAAAGAGTAAATTGCTCTTATACCATTGATCCAGATTATGTACAGAACAAAATGAAGACAATAATGCAGGCAGAGTCACATAGAGTTATTATAGAGCACATAGTAATAGAGTGAAACCCAAATTCTATTAATGAATGAAATAAAAATGCATCATAATATGTAAAGAATATATATTGGCTCGAATAGTGGTAGCTTATCTCTATAGAGAGATGTGTCAACTATATTTATTTGGAAGAAATTACAAGAGGAAAAAACTACCTTTTAACACAAAGTATAGAAGTCTAAGAGACAAAAACCTAAAAATTTAAAACCTAACCCTCGGAGAAGAGGTGGAAAAAGGAATGCGATCCCTAAGGACCCTAGTTGATGCAACAACATCTAGGGGGGCAAAAAATGCATAAAAACTTTGTTTGGGGCATTTCTTGGACCATTACAAAGATAATTCCATGATCTATGTGTTTGTTGTGACCCATGATCATAGATTGCAAGGTCGTGTTAACTACCAAAAGTGCATGGGAAATGCCTAAAAAATAGATTGAAAGTTTGGGACTTCTTAAATTGTAGTAGAATTGCCAATATGTAGAACCATTCTAAGTTAGTGGAAGAGGGTGGTGGCCACCAATATCCACCTAGATAAGTCATCCACCCCTAGGAAGAAATGGTACCAAGAAGTTCCTATATCATATGGTGAAACTTTTGTTGAATCTAACTCTTTCTTAGCCACTTGCCTTGGCGAAGGAGTTTCCCTGCTTTGAGAACTCGATAAATTTGTATGTTCTATTGATGGGTAGCCATACTTGATCACTAGCTTGAAACTTGTGTGCAACTTGATTTTGATCATGTGACTACTTGTACTTTCCATTGGCTTTCTAAAAAATATCATGAACTTGTTTTTGGATGTCCTAGATTCGTTCAATAAATTTGGTTTCTAAATTTGTCTTGCTCTAAGCATGGGAAGAAGTTTCCTATGTAGATGCATTGGGCAGAGCTATGCTAGTGGGGGGTAGTGGATGGAACCCCAAGCACACATGAAAAGGGTCGTGGCCAATAAAATTGTTAAGCCCTAATATTGGCTCATTACCCCTTAATTGGGGCATATTAGATTAGTAATGCTATTTTATTTATGTCGGCTTTAGGTCATTAGTTGTAATTTAGATTAGTAATGTTATTTTATTTATGTCGGATTTAGGCCATTAGTTGTAATTATACCTCCTAGTCTCCTATATATACCAAGGAGACATTTTCATTTTGAATCATCTTGTACTTGAACATTTAAGTGGGGTAAAAAAAGGTTGCCCCTAGAAGAGGCTTATTATCTGAAATTATCTCTTTTTCAAGGCATTGAGTACTTTTCCTAAGGTTTTTCTATGCTATATTGATGTTTGGTTCTTAACATATGGTATCAGAGCTCAAGGTCTTGGGGTTTCGCTGCTACATCTGAGATACCTTGGAATTTTCGCTATAACTTTTTTTCTACAATGTTTCAGAAGGAACGGCTTGGAGGAAATTTAGTAGACAGATCAAGGTACGTTGGGTTAAAAATTTAGCTCCTGAGGTCTTATACTTTTGGAGATACACCCTGTACAAGATAGGGTTCTGGAATCATCCTGAACTGAGTCATTGCGGAATTTTCGCTATAAAAACTTTTCTGTAATGTTTCAGACCATAAGCTCTGGAGGCTATTTACAAAAATTAGTAAGGTATCTGTGGTAAAAATTCCAGCTTCAAGGTTATCTTAAAATTGTATATACACCCTGTGTAAGATAGGGCATCTGACTAGTCCTATTGACTAGTCTCAAGAAGGTGTTCCAAGTAAAAAAATCATAACTTATTCCTAGAGTATCCAAATTGAGTGGGACTAGTTGCAATGGATCGTGGACAGTCTGTAGTATTTCAGGTGCGAGTTTCAGAATTTTATACCAATTATTTTGTGCGGGGCATGCTATACAAGTGAGATCTTCTGGAAAGGCCAAAAATTGACAAGTTGTGGGGAAGTTACCGTAAATTCCACTTGGCACATCCAATTTTGATCAGACCTGTGGCATTGCAGAGAAGAAATATCAAAGAACTACATAAAATAAATTTTCATTCCCAGAAGGGTCGAAACTTGGGAGATACAACAAAAGAAATATTGTCTAGCAGAACCAACTCAAAATCAAGGTTCAAAAGTGATACTTGGCCAACATGCCACCCAAAAAGGGAACTTCTACACCAACTAAGCCTCCAGAAAATCCTACTTGGACTCTTGATGAAGGTGAAGAAATGC
>ML780781.1:486716-509302 GCA_009831015.1 Picea engelmannii
AGAAGTTTAATGCAGAAGGTAAAGTGGAGAAATACAAAGCTCGGTTAGTAGCAAAAGGTTATTCCCAGGTAGAGGGAATTGACTTTGGTGAGATTTTTTCTCCTGTTGCCAAGTTAACATCTATTAGATTTCTTTTATCTATTCTTGCTGCTTTTGATCTTGAAGTGGAACAGATGGATGTGAAGACAACATTCTTACATGGGGATCTGGAAGAAGAAATCTACATGAAGCAACCGGAAGGCTTTGCAGTGAAGGGAAAGAAAGAGTTGGTCTGTAAGCTAAAGAAGTCACTATATGGTCTGAAGCAATCACCTAGGATGTGGTACCAAAAGTTTGACACATACATCCTTGGATTGGGATTTGTGAGAAGCAGGGTTGATCACTGTGTATATTCCAAACAAGTTGGTAATCATTTCATTTGTATGTTGATGACATGTTGTTGGTAGGAAATAACATGGATGTTATCAAGGAGGTGAAATCACAACTATCCTCCAAATTTGACATGAAGGATCTCGGTCCTGCTAACTGCATTATGGGAATGGAGATTAAAAGAGATCGTGCAAACAGGAAACTCTGGTTGAATAAGATTCAATATGTTGAGATGATATTGCAGAGGTTTAATATGCATGGAAGTAAACTGGGCAAGGTTCCTATTCATATAGGTGTAAAGTTATATGTAGATCAGTGTCCCAAGACACAGGAAGAAGAACAGGACATGTCCCATGTTCCATATGCCAGTGCAGTTTGCAGTTTGATGTATGCAATGGTCTGTACTAGACTGGACATTCACATGCAGTGGGAGTTTTAAGCAGATATATGTCAAAACCAGGGAAGGAGCACTGGACAACAGTAAAGAGGGTCTTCAGGTATTTGTGTGGCACTACCAATTATGGATTGTGCTACCAAGGAAGACTAGAAGTGGACAGAGTGGTGGACATACATGGCTTTGTTGATGCAGACTGGGCTGGAGATCTGGATCGCAAAAGATCTACAAGTGGGTATGTGTTTAACCTATTTGGAGGAACAATCAGTTGGATGAGCAAAAGACAGGTTGTAGTGGCACTCTCAACTAAAGAAGTTGAATACATGGCAACCACTCATGCAAGCAAGGAAGCAGTATGGTTACAGAGATTGTGTTTAGGTATTGGGTTGGTACAACAAGCAGTGAGATTAGATTGTGACAGTCAGAGTGCAATCTTCCTGGGAAAGAACCCAACTTATCATTCGAAGAAAAATCATATTGATGTTTAGTATCACTTTGTGAGAGACATGGTTGAAGAAAAGAAGGTGTTGCTGGAAAAGGTTGACACTTTGAAGAATGTTGCAAATTCATTGACAAAGTCTGTGAGCACAGAAAAGTTCTCCTTGTGTAGAGTAATAATGGGCATTGTTGCCCTAGATTGTTGACTATATAATCCTGTGGACCCCTGGATGCAAAGAAAATAACAAGTGGGAGAATGTTGGGTATTTGTTATATTCTTTGCATGTGTGTGTGTGGGCGCTTCCTAGGGGGGTCCCAGGGGGGGCTAGGTATGGCCCCCACTGGTTACGCGCAACGTTCGGCGCTGCCCCCGAATTTTTTTGGGGGCGTTTTTTCTATTTTAGTGGATTTTGCTATTTTTAGCGGTTTTCTAAATTAATCCTGGATTAAGGGATTAGGGTTTTGGTAACTACGGAACACCTAAAAACATTGTATATATATTGTATGGTGAATGGTGAAATAAATACAACGAAGCGTTGAAAGGTTTTCTCCCGGTTAAGGGTTTCCGGTATAAATCTTTGTGTACTATGTGTATGAGCCAATGATTAATTTTTGTTTTGCTTAAGAATCTATATGCATTGCTTTACTTCATAGGTTTAAAACTTACAACAAACAATAGCTCTCATCAAGACCATAAATATTTTGTAAGTATACAACAAAGCAGTTGGGCTCATATCAATGGTAGTTGCATCGTTAACAAAGGACAACAACCATCACTAATCCTACACTTCTATATCCTTGAAGATTAAGTCGTGTGTGAAGCATCCTGCTATCCTATCAGTTGCCTTCAAATTCACGAAACCAAACTCTATATATCAGAGCTAGAGGAAAGAGGAAAAACCATTCTGCAAGTAGTTAAGATTTTAAACATTGACAATGGGGCTGATGAGCATAACAGATGATGACCCTCCTAAACCAAATCCTCAAAATGCAAAAGCTGACTAACCATCTTGGTTACAGATGTCGGAAGAAGAGATTCACCATCATGTGAAGGAAGGAGTGTTCCTATGCGATTTCATCCACTCAATTCTCAGGATGGAGGGAGCATTCGAGAGTCATCCCTAAGATTGGTTAAGGAAGTCACAGTCCAATTCAGGTTACTTAGTGCAAAAAGAAAATGACAAAAGATCGTCTCAAGTAACACATTTATGTGGAAGGAAAAGTTGAGCGTGGACTCAAAATTAGGGATGATGCCAAACTCGGGCATTTGACTCATAAAAAACTGGAAAGAGACACTAAAGGAATGGACTACCTGCATTTATAAGACATCTCTGACTCAACAAACAAATAAACTTGACTAGAACTTCACTCCTTCATTTCCACTCAATAATTATGATTCTCATCTTGTAATAGCCTCAGAAGAAGGACTTGTTAGAATTTTTTTGTCTTACTCCCACTCTTGCTCGGAACGAGCAAGGAATTAAGGTGGGGGGAGATGTTGTAAGGGGCTAGTCGACTCTGTTAACTAGACCCGACAATTGACTAAGAATTAGATGGTCGACTGTCGAAGTCAGAAGTACAAGTCAGTTGAAGTGTCTGTTAAACCGACTGACACAGGTAGTTAAATAGTTACAATTGCTTGGTAACTGAATATGTATGTATAAATAGATGATCATGTATCAAGGAAAGTGTCTCTTTTGCGTTGTATTGACACATATATAATAAAGTATTGATTATTGGGCTTCCAATACTTTGTGTATGTCTTTGCTTATGGATGTATGTATGTAATCTCTATGCTTTGCTTGCCTATGTGATGGATTACTGGTAACATCCCTTACTTTTCCCTCGATTACAACACCGACCTTGTCTGTCTTATCCCATAACCAAGGTTTTTTCTCCCCTAGTGAGGCCCTCCCAGGATCATTTTTTAGTCCTGGAACCCTCCCATATTAGAATTCACCATGTTGAGGTTGCTAAGTTTAGATTTCATGAATGAAGAACTGAGTTTGAAAAAATTCCAGTGTTGGCCCCTTTCACTTGTCACTGGGTGGATTCCGTGAGAATATGGTCTTCCACAAAAAATAAAATTAAATATGTTCATGATGTGGAAAATACAGTGGTTTCCTCCTGTAGGGATCAAGATAAGCTTTCAACGGGCTATCATGAGCTTGATTCCTAGTTCGTATGACCAGACCACAAAGGGCGTAACTTTCACATCTCCTAAATGGAAAAAATCCATAACAATGACTTCCATTTTGATATCTAGCTTGAAAGGAAAATCAGGCCTAGAGGTGATGTAGGTTAGTGTGAGACATTTCCAATGGTATATATTATGCCTCGTTTAAACCCTCGGTTGGTGAGAACGAGCCTTCACAAAATCATGACTAGTTTGAGAGGCCAGGTTGGTAACAAGGGTTTAGGGTTAAAACATTGTTGTTGATAGGCTCAAAATAAGAAAAATAAGGGCTCCATGTTGTATTAGATTCAGAGTCCTTTCCAATGATGCCTCATTTGCCTCATTCCAACATTGGATGACCCAGTTAGAGCTGTCACATGTATCTAATGGTTGACGCAGGATGGTTTAACTAGCTAGCATGGTAGAGTTTTAGGGCAATCAAAGCAAGGATTAAAAGCCTCATCAGAATACTTCATTGTCACCTCATTGAAGTACTCTTTGATACTTTGTTTCCCTAAATTGGACGCCATATGATATGTGGCACCTTTCACAAGATTGGGCATCTTGTGGGCCCAACAAGCAAATCGGGGTTTTAGACTATGGAATTTCCTAGCCAAAATTGAGGGCCTAGGTGGCATTGGATCATTTTACTATTGGCATATTCTTGATGGGCTTGTAGAGACCTTTCCGATGGCATGCTCCACGTTGAATTCTGACCCTGTTTCATCTGACATTATTTTCAGGCTCATCCAATGAGGTCAAGGTTAAAGTCAAAGTGAAACTTTTGACCTTTCATGAATTTTAAGGAAAATAAATTAAAAATTATTGAAAATAAAAAATTGGGGAAATCAGAGGTGGGTGCCACACAGCCTCTCCAATGCAATTTGGGAAAAATAAAAATAAAACCCTCACCCCCTCCCTCTCTCAGGTCATTTGATAGTTTCGCTGAAGGTGGGGAGGTCGCTCTGCAACCTAGGCGCTCTGGAGCAGAGGGTTTCTAGACATGGCAACAGAGGGAGATTTCAAGCAATAGAGCACATGTATCCCTTTCAACCCATGATTTCTCTGCTTAGAAAAGTTTGTTTTGGTGTGATGGTTTTCTTCCTACAAAGAGTGGTTTGCATGCTATTATTTTGTTGGTTCAAATTTATTTTTTTGTTGGTTCAAATGCCCATAAGTGTTGGTTCAGGGTTTCACAGTTCTCTAAGCAAAATTTTCAAGGGAGAGGGGATTCGAACCCCTCTTGGGCACCAGGTCCAAACCTCTACGGCTCCCTTAAAAATTCTTGAAAAAAATCTGAAATTCTCAGTTTACACGGTTCTGCCTATCCAAATGGAGGCCATGAGGTTTAAACCCGTGATGTGTCCCCCTTTATGCACTTTATAAAAACACCCCTAAAATCCGTGCCCAAACCCTTAAAAAAAAAGAAAAAAAAGAGGGAGTTCGAGCCCACCACCTCCCCTCTCCCATTCTAATGTTAAAAAACACTTTTGCTAAAAACCCAAAGGTGGGGGGAGCGCCCGCCCTTCCACCAGATCGTGCGCACACCGGACTACCCAGCCGCCGCATAGAGCGGAGCCCTCCAGCCCATTTGCACAACACTCCTCAACCCGATCTCCACCTCCCCCCTTCCTCTCGACCCCATCACCTCTGCACGAAGATTACCCACCACCTCTAGCTAGCCACGAACTACTCCAGCTCGCCACCCTCACACTCCCACTTCCAACCTCCTCCTCCATGGCTCCCCCTGCAAACGCTACATGTTCCTTACCTCCATCCAACCTCCACTCCTGATCGCCTCCTCCTCTCCCTCCGTTGGCCCGAGCTCTTCCCCGATCCCCTCTGCACACATCCCAGCCACCACCTCCTTCGTTCCTCCGCCAAAAAGCATAAGGCAGCTGGGCGGGGGGTTGCCCGGTCACCAGGGCCACAGCCACTGTCGCCCAACCCGTCCGCCTGCATAAACAACAGGAAGGGGCGGAGGGTTGAACCACCGCTGCCCCTCCGTCAAGCATCACCGAGCAACCACCAGGGTTAATGAATTTTTGGCATGGTCGCGGGGTTTAGCACCGAGGTCGTAAGGGCTAACGATAGGGGCATGATTTTGGAAATTATGGTCATATGCGTGACCAAGGCTTTGTTTTAATATTATGGTAGGGGGTATGTTATACAAAATTAATTTCATTATAGGTATGTAATATATATATATATATATATAGATTGTTTGTTAATTTTATTTATCTATTAATTTTTTTGTTTTATTTTTAATTTTAGTTTTATCTGTATTATATATAAAATTTAAATTTAAAAATTAAAATAATCATTAATATAAATATAAATATAAATATAAATAAAACATTTAAATTTTTTATATACGTTATTATATAGTTTCAACTTATAAATTAAATTAAATTCCCCCCAGTCATTGGGCGAATTAATTATGTATCTTCCTCATCTAGAGGTGGAATTTCACCTTGGAATAGTCTAGAAAAACGTGGTGAAATGTAGAATCTAGCCATAGTATCCACTTTTAAAAATTCATCCTAGATTTTTAGAGGGATGTTATGGAGCATCAAGAACTCCGAATTCACCCAAAGACATGTGTCAAAGGGAGGCCTAATTGGGTGCCTTCGGGGCCAAATTGGATCAAACGAAAGGAAACCCATTTTAGTTATAGCCATGTGACCTGTAGCATCCTACCAATTCTAGTTTCCCATTCAGAAATTGTCCCTTAATTTTAATATTTTCCCTGACGAGCCCTCCAACCAACGTTTTCCTGTGACCTTTTCGAGGCCGTATCTCACTCAGCGAGAGCTCGATTTGAGCCAAATGAAAGGTAGAAGAAAGCTGGTGGATAGAGATACAACATGAAGGCACAAAAATTCAGGGTTTTGGTTGTTTTACATGAGGGAACAACCCTCTAAGGTTCAGGCTCGTGTCCCCCATTGGTAAAATCAAACTTAGATTGAAGCCTTCCTTCACTAACTCTTGGGGATACTTATAGGCAACAAGGGGTGACTAAAATTAGGTCTGAAAATTACTCAAACAATGGGAATTTCCTTACATTTAGCGACCAAACCCAATACCCCCTGCCCTCCAAAGCAGCCAAAATTTTCCACAAGCCTTGGGCCTTCATCCTGGTGAATCTGACAGCCATTGATGGCCTTGGACAACATGAAACCACTTAATTTACAGTTGAAAAACAGGGGAACAATCCCAAGGAAGATGATGAGGTGGCACCCAATTTTGTCATTTCCCATAAATGATTTTTTGTAAAGAGGTTATTTCTCAAAATATTTATGAATAAAATATTGTAATTAGAGTATCAAATCAAATCGGATTTGATTTCTTTTTGGATAAGGACAAAACACTTTAGGGTTGGTCCACTTGTCACTTTTCCAAAAGTGACAAGTGTCTTGTGACCTAACCCTAGCCTTCTCCTCTCCCTTATAAAGTGAGGCTTTTGTACAAATGGAGACTTGTTGAATAAAGCATAAAAGATCCGCTGAATTTTCTCTAAATAGTTCTAAGTGTTTGTTTGTACTTGTTCTCCTTTCACTTGTTGGACTTGTCTACTAGCTAGTTAAGGGTTGAGGGGTAGTAGTAAACATTTTTTATGTTAGTTATCCCTAGGAGGGATTGGTTAGCTAGTATTTCTTGTTGCTTCCTTGGGTTTAGCTTGTTGGTTTTCAATTACTAACATTTGTGTTTGAATTGATTAAAGTAGTTTTGTGTAGATTTCATGAAGGATCTAGGTATAATAAGCCATAGTCAGTGGTCAAGAGGTCTAGGGGTCCCTTAGGACAACCCTCAAAGCCTTCTTTTCTTTGTTGGTTATAGTTGTCTAGTTCTTCTCTTTTCATTCCTCTTTTAGCCTAAATTTTCTGCCCTTTGATATTGTTGTCCCAAATAAGAAAATTGACTATTTTGGTCAGTTTACCCTTCCAGGACAACCATCTTAGTTGGTTGTTATCCCATTGTAATTTACAATTTTCTATTTTCTTTAGTTCAATTATGTGACTAAAAAATAATAAAATTTCATTGCTTATCTGCTACGAGTTAATCGATTTCTCGTTCTACTTCACCTAAGCGGTTGGAAACCACTTGAAGACCTATTTGAGGCAAAGTGGCCCGCAAGGAAGCAAACAAAAAACATCGAATAGACATGTAAAATCCTTCCCCCACACTTAATTTTACACTTATTTTGATTTCACTCAATTTCATAAACCTTGCACATGCTACACTGTTATTATACCATGCTGAAGTAAATAAAATTATGTGTTTTCGTGTAATTTTTTGTTCATAAAAATATGATATTACTGTTATCGCATAAACTATAGGTTGGGAAAAGCTCGACCCAATTCACAAGATGGCGATAACAGTGGGAGAGTTTACCCATTATCACCTCAGATAAACCCTCCCTCGCTTCTGTGAAGGAAGAATGATGGAAGTGAGTGATGGAAGTGGTGCCCCTATAGGTCAATATACTAAGTGAAATCTAGCTTGGGAAAGAGTCTCGGAAGTGGTTAATAGTTGCCAAGAAAATTGAGTACCTACAGAAGATGATTGTACCTGCCCGAGACACAAGAAAAGACAAGTATACAAGCTTATGGTTAAGTGGACGAGCAAGTTAAGCTTGTTGTCCCTGTTTGTAGTAGTCAATAGAGATAGTAAATGATTGTTAAAGTTGTTAACAAGATGCTAAAAGTCAAGTAAATGATGCAAAAGATAAGCTAGCAATCACTAATGTAACTCAAGTATGAAAGTATGAGACTTTAGCAACAAACTAAGGTTTTTATAAACAAGTACCACAGAGATATTTTATCAACCTTATGGCTATAGCATACTATTGCTACAACAAAAAAATTAAACCCGCAAAACAAGCAAGTAAGCCACCCAAAAATTGCGCTAAGACTAGTAATTTATTAGCAACTTTCGACGGTTAAAAAGTGAGTTATAATCAAAATAGAAAGAGATTTTTTGTAGCCCTAATGGTTGTAGCTTTTATTGAGTCATAGCTTTAAGAAGACCAAGAAAAACAAGATGCCCTAGAGGTCTTAGCAACCTCAAAGCATCAAGAAACGATTCCCACTTAAACAAGATCAATATCTCTCTAAATCACGTTTACCAATGCAAACAATGTATTTCTTCAATGCAAACTTCAGATTGGTGCCTTTAAAATTTGGGTGAATGGAGTCTTGAAAGCATGGGTTAGCTCAACAAAATCCCTAGGGGTGTAAATCCTCTTACTCCCTAGGGCATGCAAATCAAACTAAGGTAACTCTAGGAGGGTGTACACCCTTGTACTCCTCCTAACAACCTTGCAATAAATGACTTGTAAACTAGCAAATAAGATGAAGCTTAATGGAGGGTGTATGCACTTATACTCCTCCTAGGTTTTCAACCAACAATAATCATGAAACAAGCAAGAAGAACTAACAATTGCAGATTTACCTTACCAATTCCAAGAGAGATGCAAGATCAAACCCTAGTTCACTAAGCAATGACCATTCATAAGCAAGAGAAGAAGTCTCCAACAGGTGCGTTCCACCTCAGCTCAATACACCAAGAGATATCACCAAAAATCATTTGCACAAGAGAGAGAGAGAGATCCCAAATTGCCCAAGTAGGGCGCAAATTTCAACCACTAGTCTTCTCAGAATGGGAGAGCTATGATCAAAATGAAATAGAAGTGATCTCAATTTATACAAATCCTACTAAAAGTGTTTGTCCACTTAATTTTAGGGTAAACCACAAAGTAAGGGGTCAAAAGCTCTTAATTTTCCCCTTTACATTATAAAATTCAAATTTAACTTTAAAAATGCACATAAGAAACCCTAAAGTGATGTCATCCCTCTTCTAGGGTGACATTTTGGAACCTTTTGCGAGTCATTGGAGTGGAAAGTGGAAGTCATTGGGCCTTCTAGAGCCTCCCTCTCACGTGTTAGGTATTCCTCCTCCAAGCCAAGCCTTCTCCCATCAAAACGTGCCAAGTGTCAAGCAACAACAACACCACAACCCTAGCCCTAGGGTGACATCAAGCTTCTCAAATGTGATGTTTTAGCCTCAAGAGCAAGACGTTGGGCTAGCAATGGGCTAGGATAGATCCTCCAAGGTGTCTCTCATGGTCTCCAAAGGCTACCATCATCATCTAGTGTGTGGGCCGTGGTATCCATCCCGTGGGATTAAAACCCCAAGGGATCCCAAGCTAGGATTTTTCTTCAAAAGCTGTTCACCAACTAGGTCCTGCAAAGAAAATGAATACTCCCTCCAAGGATCTCAAGTCAAATGCATCATGATAAGTAAATCAAGTCAATAAAAGAGCCACCTAAGAATGTACATCAAAAACCACCTTATCAAAATAAGCAAGTGCTCAAAGACCCTATGTAATTTGCTAAGTTTGGGTATGGGAGGGTTGACAAAATGATCTATTGGGTGAATCATACCTCAAGTTTAGGAGTGTTTCCCAAGTGAGCCCCTCCCTAAGACGTGTGGAGAAAGTGACATGGATGGGGATAAACTCTTGGGTATGGGGTTCATGACATACAAGGGATCGTAGTATCTCATTTATGGGTGCCTCTGTAGAGGGTGTGTTGCACCTTCACTTTCAATGCATCTTTTTTCCAAACCCATTTATTTCCTTTTTCTCTTTTAAGATGTTTCCAGGTTGAAGCCAAGGTAGGGCTTCTACCTAAGCATGAAAATAAATTCCCACCTTGAATCTACCTTGGACACATCATGCTTCCCCAAGTTGAAAACAATGTGTGGGGCTTCTACCCATGCATGAAAAACAATGCCCACACATTCTCCACCTTGGTTGGCATTTTGCATTAGTTATTTTTTAGGGGTCCCACCAATTTCTTATGAGAGACATTTCATTGTCATCGGGATCCCTGGGCAAGCATATAGAAGGTTCATGATTGGCTTTTATCTTTTTCCAGCTACAAGCCTCTGGGCCTTCAGCCCCTTCTTCCCATGAAATGAGGGACAATCCCTTCTTGGGTCAGTACACCCAAAAATCCAAAAAGGTAAGGAGATTGGGGGATGAAGTGTGGAAAGTGACAAATATGGTCAGGAATGGCATGATGACTCGTTAAAAGGACCTCCCAGTATCAAACCTATCCCTAAGGGTGACCCACTTACTAGGGTGCAATATCAACCACCAAAGTGAAACATGGCAAAGAGCATAATTTCCAAGCCTACGTTACATAATTAAAATCAGTTTAAAATGCAACAAACTCAAATGCCTCAAATATTTAAATGCCACTCACCATAATTCTTAGTTTGTACCTCATGGAGCAAGACCCAATGTATTCTGGAAGCCAGCTGATATGGTGGATACCCTCATGATGAACCTGGAAATGTGGTGGCAAGGTGGGTCTCTGTCTTTGCAAGTGGACATTGTTGGTCAAGCTATATCTTGGTACTCCATGTATGCAACCTAAGGGCCTCAAGACATCATCTCCTTAGTATTCCCTAGGAATTGGGGATAACAATTACTCTTTATGTATTGTCATTCATTCAATTTGTATTAGATAAATTCCAACCCTCAAACAAGGAGCTAGTTGAAGTTCTCTTGCATATGGTGGCTACGCGGCCCGCAAAAAGCTTCAACCCCTTCATTTGGGTTGAATAGTGTAGGTGTTTACTTTATTCTTCATTGAAATTACTTGAGTACCACACCACCTAAGACAAAGGAAAAAAGGCACATAACCCCATGATTGGGTTTCCCTGCCATCATACCTATTGTGGTTAACATCAAGTTTAGTAGGAAGGATGAATTGGTATTCGTTTGTATTGTTTATTTGCTCATATTTCTAACTTACAGATTGTTTCCCCTAAAGGGGCCATTCTAAAATAAAAAAAATAAAAATCAAAACATGCAAAACACTTGAAAACAAAGGCAGGGATTTGCCCCACGAAACAAAAACCATAAACTTTATTATCTAGCTATATATATTTATATCATGTATAAGTTATCTAGATTTTAATTTTTGTTGACCAAGAGACATGCTTGTGAAAGCAAGTCGTGATCTCGCCATGTGGATAGCCTGGTCTTTCAAATTATGCAATTTTAGTTTCTAGAAAACTAGGAGTCAAAGCTAGGGAATCTTCATTAGGATCCCCTCAAAATTTGTTTACTTGGTATCATTTGAGTGATCTTTATTTTCTTTGGTAAATCACACGGTCCATAAGTTGAATAGCTTAGCTTGGTTGGAATACTACTATGGTTGGGTAAGATTAGCTAAAACTCCCTCGGGGTGGGTCCTGAGCCTCTTCCTTTGCACAGGTATCCTTCTTCCATCCAAGCAGTTTTAAATGCCTGGAAGTATTAGTGAAGAGAAGGGGCTAATCCTTCCTTCTATGAACTGCATGGGACACTCTTTGTTCTAACCAAGTGGTTTACGTAAGCTCGCTCCTTTTATACTAAGTGGAATAGTTGTGGGATAATACGTGTTTTCATGATCCAGAGGACCTTCAAAATGGTACGGTAACCACTTCATGTGATTAATCAACTTAAAAAAAAGAAAAACATAATTAACACTTTTTGAAAGTCTTTACCTTTCATCAGTCCACCTAACACCTTGGTTAATATTAATTTACAATCAATTACATCCTTTTTCCAGAACTGTTGCAGCTTACTAAAGGGCTATGATTTCATTTTTAGACCCGTTTTTCAGACTTTGAAAAGTCCCAGGACCACTTTTCGAGCATTTATGGGTAATACCGAGCCATTCTATACTTGTTCCCACACATTACGAGTCTTAAACAACTTGTTGTTCATCACTTACAACCACCTTAAAAGACTCGACTGTAGCTTATTAAAGGTGTTTTGACTCTTATTTATCAATAATTTTGCACAAGTCATCCATTGGGAAATTGTGTGGAACCCCGGTTTACCTTGGGAACAAATTTTGAACCTTTTCCCAAGGTCATAAGGGAGAAAACAACTTGTTGTTTTCTTTTATTAGTTTGTTGGTCCAACAATCAACAAGCTCATTTTCACCCCCTTGTCTATAAAAATCAACCCCCATGCCATTTTGGCCATCCAGGAAGCCGAGGGAGGACAATACCCAAGTTGGGTTGTCCTATGAGGGATTTTTCGCAAGTCTCTCACCTCTCCTTCTTCCCCTTTTAACTGCCTCGGACACAGGACCATCTGAGGTGCAGGTAGTCTCTGCTTCGTGTCGAGCTATCAAAGAGGTTGTAACTGACTTCAAAGTCGGATAGGTGGTATCCATCCCAACGGGTGAATTTTGCTAACAACATTGGGATGGATATTCTAGGACACATGATCTAGGGGAACTTCTAGTCTCTCTTACTTCTTTGTATGTAATGTAAAAGTATTGATCATGTTGTAAAGGTTGTCATACCTATTTAAATCACATTTATCTTATGCCTAAGCAAGGACCCCATCTTATGTATTTGTCACACTTTGGCCATCTATTCTTGGAGATTATTTTGGATATGATCACTTAGTTTCACGTTTCCTATGGTAGCCTTAGAGATATCGAGGTAGTACATGTATCCCAGGGCACTAGTCACATCCTCCAAGGCACATTTAGGCTACTTTCACTTGCATGGGTCACCTCTTGACATGCCATGTTGAAGATCCTAGAGTGCCCCCTCATTTCACCACCTTTTGATCCATTTATTGCGTGATACGAGGGATGACCTCACACATGGAGACTTTATGATGGTTGTTTGGGTGTTTTATGATATATTTTTTACTTGGAGGGTCTCCCCCCACCCTTTATGGAGGTACTTTTCTTGAGATGGCTATATGGTCACATATTGGAGGCATTTTTTGAGGACTCGTGAGAATTATTTGAGGAGTTGTCCACCTTTTGAGGCTCATTTCACATCATTCATGAGGTTGTTCCACCTTTGGAGGCTAGACGTTGACACTTTCCTTGCTTGGGAGGCTTCTACACCATGTTTGGATGCTTAGACTACACTTCCTCAAGGGAACACTGATGGGATGCCCCCCTTCTCTCGAGGGTTTTATGTACATGTGTCATGTTTTACTTGTATCTTGACTTAGTATCCTTCATTATGTGGATGACAAGTCACTTTCTGTAACTCTCCTAGGATAGATTTGGGTTTGGTATTTATGTAACACACCCAAGCCCTAAATAGCCTTTCTGCGGATGGGGCATCAAATTTCCACTTTCCCTGTTTCATTTTTGGTCCCTTACCTAAGCAAAACTCTCTTAATCAACTCCCCCGAAACTTACATCTCTCACTATGCTTTTGAACCAACTAGCGGGGTCTTCCTTGTGACCTCGAGCTAAAAACCGGGAGCTAAGAGCATGCATTAACAAGGGTTTCGACACTTCAGAAGTTCTCGGACCTCAGGAGTTCCAAAGGTGTTGTCAAATTCTCAGATCGCCGAACAACAGGGGGGATCAACGGTTCACATCCTCCGTCGAGATGTATGGTTAAAAAGGGGGCTTCAGTACTCGGCGTTGAACATACCTTTTTCCTAATCCTCGAAGTCCTAAAGTATCGCCACTTGGCTTAGCACTTCGGCGAGCGGCGTTCGGTGGTCTTCGTTCCATGCGTTCAACGTTTCAGTGATCGGTGTTGGAGTTAATTCAGACACACCTAGGATTTCTTTTTCCTAAGGTTTTTCCTTGTTTATTAGTCATTATCCAGTCTCCTATATTTTAGGAAGAATATTCCTCTAGGGAGAATATTCTCTTCAGTTTTCACTTTAGTTTGACTAGTTGAGTGGAGTTTAGATGCTGCATTGGTTTTGTCACCATGCAACATTGGGATCATCACCAGCTAATGCACATTAGCCTTGGTATCATCACCAGACTGGCGCATTACACATGATTCCATGATCTACTCCTCACTTCACTCTATTTCAGCTAGTTAATTGAAGACTGGTTGACTAATTAACTCAGCTAGGTGGCTGTTCACTCTCGCAATTGCCTAAGAGACTAGACTAGGTTGTAGTTTACTCTCGTAATTTTTGGTGTGTGTCCAAATCACTCTAGACCACCATTATGGCACATTCTCTTCTCCTCCAGTGCGCATTGGTTGAGTTATACAGAGTATATCATGTGTAAATTATTCATTATTCATTACGGTTAATGATAATTCTTCCATTCTTTCTCTCTCGCTTCTTTCTCAATTTCTCTCTGCAAATGTGTGTGGTATTTTCTAGCTAGATCTATTCTGTGTAAGTTCAACACATTTACTTGGTATCAGAGCCAACGGAATGCCAAGCAAATCTACACCAAATTATTTTTTGCAGGTACAAAAGATTGAAGACAACATAAAGATGGAATTCTCAAAAGAATTCATTCTTGCACCTCACAATTACTTTGCATGGAAGGAGAGAATAATCATTCATCTCCGAACCAGAGGATTGTACAGGTTAACCTTGAATACAAATACAAAACCGACATTAGCCATAGAAAAATCCAAGTATCTAAATCGAATGGATGAAGCATTCATAACAATTTGTAGTCTCATCTCTCTCGATCTCCTTTTTCACATATCTTCCTGTAAAACCCCCAATGAAGCCTGAACCACCTTGGAAGGGCTCTTTGGAAAACAAGATGAGATAAGGGGACACATGCTCAAGGTGGCGTTGATCACATTGGATCCAAAAAGATTCGACAATCTCCAAGATTTCTTTACAAAATTCAAGGATTTACTGTCGCAACTCAAAGCTTGCGGGGTTGATAAATCTGAGGAAAAACAAATGGATCTCACCATTATCTCCAAACTTGGTCCTGAATTCTATGTGTTTGTATCCACATTCCATTCATTCAAATTCGCCTCTGGAGCCACCTGTATGATGCCTTGTTTTGAAGAATTTATCGAATCCTTGGCATAAGAGCAAACCAAGCTCATCAACATGGGAAAAATCAAAGGCCCAAAGGCGCATGCACTTATTGTGCAAGATGGCAGCCATCAATATCAGAAATCTAAAGATAAAGACAAAAGGAAAGCTCATGAAAATCCAAAGAAGGAAGGGTACACAAAACCCTTCACCGATGCCTTCGGATCCAAAGGTGGAAAGGGAAGAAATGCACATACTGCCATAAAGTATTCCATCCAGAATCCGCATGCATGCATAAACAAATAGATCTAATGACTCAAATACTTCAACAAAACAACCTTGGAGATCACATCCCTGAGGGTGCCAAGAAGAAGAAGCCATAAGATCATAATCCCAAGAAAGGCAATTCTAGCCATGCCTTGATTGCCATGAACTCCTCTCTCGATGCTTGGATCGTAGATTCAGGAGCATCACATCACATGGATACCAAAAAAGTAGTCTATTATTCTTTGGATGCATGCAAAGGTCCTCCTATTCTGATGGGGGACAACGCTCCAGTCGAAGTCACCAACAAAGAAAGGATTGAACTCACCAACAGAAGCTTCGAGAATGTGTTGCACGTTCCCAAACTTTTCGTCAATCTTCTCTCTGTGTATTAGATGACAAATTCCAGCATCGAAAAGAAATTCATATTCACACCTAATGTAGTGGACATCTATGACATGCAAACCAATTTCAGGGTTGCTACTGGTGAGGTAAATCATCAATCTAGATTGTATACATTTTCTGAATTTATTGAACCAGATTCTGCTCTACTGCTTACCCATGTTGATGAAAGCAGTAGGATATGGCATGAAAGGTTTGGGCATTTGAATTTCAGATATATGCAACATCTTAGCAAGTAAAGATTGGTTGATGGTCTACCAGACATCCATTTCTCCAAAGGAATCTGTGAGGGATGTGTTCCTGGAAAACACCCTAAAGAGAAATTCGACAAAGAAAAGACTCAGAGAGCTTCCTCTCCTTTAGATACGATCCATAGTGACCTCATGGGTCCTTTTCCGCATCCATCAATAAAAAAAACGAGGTTTGTTCTCATTTTTGTTGATGATTTCTCATGTTTCACATGGATTTACTTTCTCAGGCAAAAATCTGAGGTCTTTCAACACCTCAAAGATTTCAAAGCCCTTTTTGAGACACAGTCCAGAAAGAAAATCAAAGTCCTCCGAACTGATAACGGGGAAGAGTATGTCAATCATGAGATCCAAAATATTTGTCACGAGGCAGGAATTTAGTTGCAACACACAGTTCCCTATACTCTGCAACAAAACAGAGTTATTGAGTGGAAAAACATATCTCTAAAAGAGATGGCATCTTGCATGCTACATGTAAAGTCACTACCATAGATACTATGGGTCAAAGCACTTAATTGTGCAACCTACATCCAAAATAGATCTCCCCATAGATCTGTCAAGGATAAGACCCCCTTCGAGGCTTGGAGCGGCCTCAAACCAAAAGTGACCCACTTTCGCATTTTCGGTTCACATGCATGGGCCCGAATTCCCTCTGAAAAGAGGAAGGCACTTGATCTACAAAGCACATAGTGTATCTTTGTCGGATACCCCGACAGTGTGAAGGGATACAGACTTATTAATCTTTCCTCAGACTGAATCATCATTGAGTGAAGTGTCCAATTCGAGGAAAGTGTCTCGCATGTACCTCAGCAGCCGCATGCAAACACCTTCATTCTTCCACCTATCCGAGATGATGAGCATGCACATGCCGACTCTTCTTCAGACAAGAGTTCTAATTCAGAGGACTCAGATGATCTAGATACAGAATCAGTACAGTCAAATGTAGATTCAGTGCATCCAGATGCAGATGTAGAGCTAGAGCAGAGGCCCGAGTGGGCCCAGACTACTCTTTAGGATGCAGGGGATCTTGTTGGTGATCCAATTGATACTAGGACGACTCGATCTTATTTCGAGGAGCCTCCTATTGCAGTCATTTCCACTGAACCATTTCTCTCCAGGCATCTTTTCTTGGTTCAGTCTTTAGATCCACAGTCTTATTGCGAGGTTGCTGGAAATCCCTTTTGGGAATCCGCCACGCAGGAGGAGTACAACTCCCTCCTTGAGAACCAGACTTGGGATCTAGTTCCCCTTCCTTCTAGAAGGAAACTTGTCAGGTGCAGATGGGTCTACAGGACCAAGAGCACAGTGGATGGACATATTAGCATATACAAATCCAGGCTTGTTTCCAAACGCTTTCAACAGGTGCATGGCATTGACTATGATGAGACCTTCGCTCTAGTAGCGAAGATGGATTCCATACGTTTGGCACTTGCCATTACAGTGACCAAGGGATGGGAAGTTCATTAGATGGACATGAAGAATGCATTTCTTCACGGTGATCTCTCTAAGGAGATCTATATGGAGCAGCCTTAGGGATTTATGCTGGATTAATCTTTGGTCTGTCGACTGAAGAAGTCTCTTTATGGCCTCAAGTAGGCTTCGAGGGCATGGTATGCCAAGATGGACTCCTACCTATTGTCACAGAACTTTGTACATTGTAAATCAGACCCAAATGTGTACATGCTCAAGACGATTGATTCACTTCTACTCTTAGTTCTGTATGTTGATGATTTGTTGATCATCGGTTGCTCGTCTTCAACGATTGTTGTAGTCAAGAGGATTCTACATGATAGGTTTTTGATGATGAACATGGGTCTACTACACTTATTTCTTGGACTTGAGATTAGTCAGGATGCATTAGGCATCAAACTATCTCAAGCCAAGTATGCACGAGATCTCCTTGAGATATTTCACATGACAGACTGCAAGTCTGCTCCGACTCCTTTCCTATCAAGAGTCAAACTTGAGGATGGTGGGGACACTCCATTAGTTGACAACACACCGTATAGACAGCTAGTGGGGAGCCTTTTGTATCTCACACACTCCAGACCAGACCTCTCCTATGAAGTTGGCATAGTTTCCAGGTTCATGCAAGAGCCACATGAGCTACATTGGAAGGTTGCAAAGTGTATCCTTTGATACGTACAGGGCACCATCACCTTTGGGATTCATTATGCAACAGACTCTACATTAGATCTCATCGGGTTCATTGATTCTGACTGGGTTGGCGATAACATTGATCGCAAGTCCACATTTGGTTACTCACTCAGTCTTGGTTCCAGGCCTATTTGTTGGTCGAGCAAGAAGCAAGTTGTCATTGCTCTATCTTCAGCTGAGGCAGAGTACAGAGGGGTAGTTAACATAACCATTCAGGTTATGTGGCTACAACATTTTCTCACTGAGTTGGGAATTCAGTTTCATTGGCCAATCGTCATCTGGTGTGACAACCAGAGCACTATGAAGTTCTGCAGAGATCCAGTTCAGAGGTAGCGAACGAAGCACGTCGAGATCCACAAGCACTACATCCGAGACTTAGTACACGAGGGCATCATCGACCTATAGTTCTATCCTTCTGTAGAATAGACGTCATACATCTTCACCAAGGCATTCACTGAGCAGAAGTTCCATTCTTTGCAAAGTCGTCTTGGAGTGAAGGACACAATTTCCTAGCAACTGTAGTTATTTTTTTTTACATACATTGTACTTTGAGGGGGGGGGTTCCCATGAGGTTTTCCCTCTTTCCTCACTTTATTTCAGTGTATCTTTTGTATTTGGGTACCTAACATGGCCTCGTTGCCGGGACCCATTCTTTATTTTCACCATAGTGATGTTCAAGGGGGGTGTTGGAGTTACTTCACACACAACTATGATTTCTTTTTCCTAAGGTTTTTCCTTGTTTATTAGTCATTATCCAATCTCTTATATTTTAGGAAGAATATTCCTCTCGGGAGAATATTCTCTTCAGTTTTCACTTCAGTTTGACTAGTTGAGTGGAGTCTAGATGTTGCATTGGTTTTGTCACCATGCAACATTGAGATCATCACCAGCTAATGTGCATTACCCTTGGTATCATCACCAGACTAGCACATTACCCATGATTCCCTGATCTCCTCGTCACTTCACTCTGTTGTCAGTCAGTTAACTGAAGACTGGTTGACTAGTTATCTCGGGTGAGACTGCATTGTGCAACGTATGCATGGCGTTGCCTTCTGGGTTACCAAGAGGGCCAATTTTTTTGATGGTTTTGTTGGAAACCTATTTGAGATCAAAACCTGGGTCAACTCAAGAAGAAGAAGAGGAAACCCAAAAAATGGTTTCGTTGCTGACTGGAACTGCACAGGATTGAGAGGACGGGATTCATGGAAGAAACGCATGAAGAATGAAAGTATAGAAGGGAATGTTCAGGCCATGGAATCCAACGAAGGCGAAGATTGAAAGATGATTGAAAATGAAGTAACTCGAGTTTCCGCAGAAGGACAACAGAAACCCTAAGTTAACACCGCACAAATATCTCGACAAATACGTGTTTAGCGACTTGCATGAGGTATTTTTCTATGATTTCCCACATTTGTTACACGAGTGGGTATTCAGGTTAAAGGACAATCACCCTACAAATCGAATCAGACAGCTAGAGTGGAATCTTGTGGAGATCGTGCAGTTATAGCAAGTTAATAACAAATTTACACGCACAATAGATTTCTGGTTAGATAGTATTGTTGCAGGGTTTATTGTTGAATTTGTAGTAGATACCACAGAGTCCTACACCGCAACAGAGCAGGACTTTCTAAAAGGACCCAGAGGTAGGTGTTAGCACAAACTTCTGCAGTGACAAAAGTAACTCAAAGCTGTTGTGAACTCTAGTTCTAGAAAGTGGCGCTACCGAAATTTCTGGTAGCATACTTTGTTTTTCATGAAACACACACGCGTCTTTTTCCGGTTTTCCCCTCAGTTTTCAATGTCAGTCAAACATCAAGGTTACACTTGTTTATAGTCCACATCATGTGATATGAGTGGTTTGCATGGATCTCAGTTTGAATGGATTTTTACATCACATTTAGGGTTTGGGTGTCATCATGAGCATTAGAGTTAGGCATCATGTCCCATGTATGTTCGTCTTGGGTGTCACTGTCCACGTTTAAAAGAGTGTCCACGTCTTAAGTCCGAATCTGAAGTCACTACTTAGTATTTAAAATGGTTTATTAAATCGTCGCATAACATGCTGCTAGAATTTTCGGCGTTTCAAGAAATTCATGACAGGGTATTTGCCAACACATCCAACACTTGGATTCATCCACTTGTTGCTCTAATCCTCAATCAGGCAAGCGAGGGAAACTTGCATTTAATTGAGCATATGACTGCTGGTGAATAAGTTGTTGCACAGTGAGAATCTTGGCACAGAGCTCTAGTTCAAAAAACATTTAGTTTTCCAACCCGAGACACCTGTAAGGTAAAGCTCTCCCCGTTTGACAACTCATTTACACAACATACAACAACTTATTGTTTTTAATGACTAAGGGAGGTGACATTAAGCGAATAGAACTTGAGGGTGCGGACTTGTTAGATGCCAAGCCCCAAGTTAGTCGTCTTTTCGTGGAGGGAGGGTGGTATCCATTCTATACCAGGCTTGGAGGAGCAAACTAGGAGGTTTCCAAGCAGTTTGCCTAATCTTTTAATGGACAGGAGGCTGATGTTTTTCGCCTTACGCTACATGTTACAAAGAGCTCAATTGCAAAGATTTTTCGGCTACCACAGGAAGGTGAAAAATGGTTCAAAGGTCAAGTAATTTCAAGAGGCAATCTCAATAGCTTCCTCAAAGATGATTGTAAAGATCCAAATTGGGAAAAAGGTATCCCTAGCATCCTCTTGAAAGAGGAATGGATTGAACCTCTTAGGATGATAAAGATATATCTTACCTGTGAGAGGAGGTTCACAATGGTTTTCTTATACCACATGAGACTCCGTTTTCACCTTGCAGGGATGAATATGTTTAACTTACCCTTTTTCTTGCTCAAAAGCCTTACCAAGATGTCAGCTCAGATTCAGGCACACCCTACAACATCTGACTATAATGTTTATAACCAAGGAATGATCAAGGTGTTGGTCATAGAAGAGTTGAAGAAAATAAACCAGACCTCGGAGCATTTCCTCTTCTACAAAGCAGGCCGAGCTTCACCTGCTCAGGAATTATCTCATTCTCAGGAGCCATTACAACACCAAGAGCCTTCTCATCCCCCTGAACAGAAAGAGGAAAAATAAAAACCTGCATCTTCATCTGTTGTTAAGAGAACTAAGAGGAAAGCTAAAAAGATCAATGTGTATAAGAAAACTAGGGTGAAAGAGGCCAAAGAAAAGACTTCCCCTGTTAAGACTAAAGAAGAAAGGGTGAAATTTCTACACCCAAGGAGCCTAAATCCTTGACAATCATACCCCATGTTTCTGCTTTCCCAAAGGCATACACCAGAAAACAGAAGGAAAAAGTGCTGCCAGAAGTTCCAGTAGAGCCTGATTCACCTACAAGTCAAGAAATCAAGCAAGCTAAGGAACATGGAGAAGATTGGATAGTGCTTTCAGCAGAAGCTACCCTGTCAAAAGAAAAATAACAAAAAATGCAGGTTATACAAGACTGATAAGAAGAAGACACACTAGACCCAACAACAAATTCAGGCTTAATGTAAAGGCCTTGAAAAACCCAACATTGAAGACTGAGGTCATAGATGTGGACAAGCAATCTGAAGAGCTACGGGTTGTAACTCCTTCTATTGCAGAATTCATTGGCCAGAAAAGAAAAGTGAAGGGTGAGCAGAGTGAAACATCAAAGAGGAGGAAAGTTCAGAGATCTCCTAAGGAAAAAGGTATCACTACAACAGAGCTAGCTTCCAGAGCTACAAGGTCTCAAACTGCATCAAAAAGAAGAACAGGCTTGGATGAGATTGTTGAAGTGGCAACTCACTTAGAGGAGAGGTAAAAGAAATTATTTTCCCGAAAATCAAGTTTTGCCTACTCTAGATGCCTTACCTATGTTTAAGCTATCTCAGTTCTTTTTTGGTATAACATATGCACGAGATTTTCTAAGGTCTTGATGCATAATTTTGAAAGAAACAGAACGCTACTGGAATTTCTGGCAATGTCGGGATAAGCAATTTTTATAACATAATTCTATCGTACTTTCCGGTAGCGACAACGTTGAGGCTATTTTGATAGTTGTTAATGGACCTTTTTGAGCTGGTTAAAACACGATTGGGCCTCCTAAAGTTATGGGCACGTGGGAGGCAGTTAGTTGATGGTTTTGGGTGATTGGTGGTTAGTTGATGAAGAAACAAGTGGTCCTAAAAAGATGGTTCATGGCAACAACTGTTGAGATTTGGATACCTTGGAAAGTGGTCCCCATGTGCTTATGAGTCTCTAAGAACAAAGGGGGAATACTTTTACCCTCATACTTTACTTTATGATTCTAATTTCACTTTGACTTAGGAGTTTTAAGTCAAAAGTGAAATA
>ML780781.1:510587-529596 GCA_009831015.1 Picea engelmannii
TAAAATATTGAGCAGAAAGTACATGACAGCTTGCTGTCCTAAAACAGCAGAAAGAGGACAGCAAAACAGTTGAAACTTAGAGCCATCCTAAGGTCAAAGACAAACCTTAGATGGCAGCCTCATAGGACCTCAGAATTTCAACAACAACAGCCCAAACCAAGATTCAGTGTACCTCAAGCACACACATCATCTTCAACATGATCAGTTTTCTCCTCCTACTCAACATCTGTCCAGTTATTTAGGTAGTTGAGGAAACATATATCTAGTTATGCGTATGTTTTTTCCTTTGATGTAACTAGATGAGTAATGATGTAATGAAGCTGTTACATATTTTTGGAGGTGGCATTGGGGCCTCTCCCGACATATTTTCTCTTGAAAAACTTAGTAAGGGTTGGTTGGTTTGACCTGAAGCTTGATATCAATAAAATACTCAGTTTCGCTTTCTGTAGAAGGATCTTGTGATTCAGGAAATGTTTAATGCATGGTATGTTTCTTCTTCTGTTATTTTTCTATTCATCCATTTGCAGTAACTGGAGTTTAGTAGTGAGAACCCTTTGGAGGATCCAATTGATTGTTATGTATGTTCTGGTTTTCTGTACATCATTTTCTAGCAGATTGAGTAGCATGTGAGTGAAGGTTTCATGACTAAGGCATCGAATACTTTATGCATACTTTCAGTTTTTGTTCTATAGTCTGTATCTAAAACAAAGCTTTGGATGTAGGCTAATTTCTGGTTGTATGAGTTGCTTAGGATGTTTTAAACTTCTCAGGTTAACTAACATCTTCTTTGTTACACTTTCTACTTCCCAATATTCCAATCTAATCCATGCAACTCATTGCCTGCCACAATTTTCCAAATATGTGAGGTTCTATCTGAGTTAAAATCACTTTCAAGTGTTTTAAGAGGCCATTCCACCTTTTAAAATTTCCCATTTACCAAAACCTGTTTGATGTGACTCTTGATGTGTAAGGCTTACCCCTTTGCAGTCAAGGGGTGACTCCTTGCACTAACATCATTTGGCATCATTGTCGTGGACGGATTTGAGCAGATTGAAAAGCTTCCTGGGAAGAATGACATTGCATAGCTCCAGCTTTAGATCGTGACTAAAGTTGGACACCTTCAAGACTGCACATTCACCATGGTGACTCCATTGTTTCGAATCTGTTGGTGACTCCACTAGAATGAGACAAATTAAATGGTTATGGAGGTTATCCTGGCCAAGAGGTTTTCCCCACTCAATTTCTCAGCCATAGCTGGTTAACCACATCATGTGCCTCAAATTGAAGAATGGCAAGATCTGTTGCCAAGATTTTATAAAGGTGAGAATGACAGCCCTATTGAGTATGTTCTAGAACTTCATGATTTGATGTAGCAGCTTGACATCCAACATGAAGACATATGTATGAAGTTGTTTATGTACTCTCTTCAAGGAGATGTTCGTATTTGGTATCAGTCTCTAGAACCTTCTAGCATTTCTTCACTCAAAGAGTTTCATGCTGCTTTCAATATTCATTGTCAAAAGTTTTATTCCTCTGAGTTAATTTGTCATAGTTGTTGTGAAGAGTATAAAGACTGTGTTCATGATATAATTGATTCTTATGAAGGTTGTGAGAATGAAGAAGATGCCTTGGATGAGGAATCAACTCTTTCTCTTCCCTGTTTATCTACATCAGATGAAAATTTTGTTTGTTGTTTTAATAAGGAAAATGTAGAAATTGAGTCTGTTCTGGAAACTGATACTCTTTATAATGTTGTCTCTAAAAGACCTAGATATGAGCAGCCTATCTTTGACTCATATGGTGATGATAAGATATTGCTTCCTGGATTGAATCTTGAAAGGCATTATGTTTTTAACAATGAAGAACATTTTTCTCATGTTGGGCAGAAAATATTTCTAGATATGTCATTCAAGACTCCTCCTTTATTTGATCATTATGGAGACAGTGATGAAGATGTTGGGGTGTTTTTTTGTCTTGGAAGAAAAATCATTATCATCCATCCTTCTGATGAAAATGAAAACTTTTACCAAGAGCAACATCTATTCATTTATATACATGAGGAGATTTATTGCAATCAACTAGCAGATGTTTTTAGAGAAGATAAAAGTAAAGTGGATCAACACCCTGCATCAACCATTTATTCACATGTACTTGCAACATACATTCAACCATATGTGAGTAGTTGTAAGCAAAGCAGGTTTTCTGCTATCAACCCAGTAAGTTTTATCACCTATTTTATGACACTGTAGGGGAGTACATGGAGTTGGATTTCCTCAATGTATTGAAGCCTTCAAGCTTTGTCATACCTTCAACATTGGGAGGTAATCTGAAGAATGCAATTAATTTGTTGTCACAATTTTATTATCTCTTTCTTATCAGTGGCAGAGTAAGAAAGTTTTCAGTCAAGAAGTTACTTGAGTGGCTCTCGTGGAAGTTTGTTTTCACCTAGCCTATTGTAAAAAATTAGTTAGTTTAGGATTGTACATAAATAAACTCCATCTAGAGCATGTGTGTTTATTTTCTCTTTGTAAGTAGAATAGTGTACATGTCAGCATGTTGTCTTCAACAAAATGTATTTGAGCTTGACTCCACAACCCAACAACTAAGGCACTGGAGCTGCAGCAGTTCTTAGAGCCTCACAGGGAGGACTTTATCCCCCATGGAGCTTGATGTTAGCACAAACATCTACAACGACAAAAGTAACTCAAAGGCGTTGTGAACTCTAGTTCTGGAAAGTGGTGCTACCGAAATTTTTGGTAGCATACTCTGTTTTTCATGAAAAACACACGCGTCTTTTTTCAGTTTGCCCGGCAGTTTTCAATGTCAGTCAAACATCAAGGTTACACTTGTTATAGTCCACATCATGTGATATGAGTGTTTTGCATGGATCTCAGTTCGAATGGATTTTTACATCACATTTAGGGTTTGGGTGTCATCATGAGCATTAGAGTTAGGTGTCATGTCCCATGTATGTCTGTCCCAGGTGTCATTGTCCATGTTTAAAAGAATGTCCACGTCTTAAGTCTGAATCTGAAGTCACTACTCAGTGTTTAAAATGGTTTATTAAAATCGTCGCATAACATGCTGCCGAAATTTTCGGTGTTTTCAAGAAATTCATGACAGATTATCTGCCAACACATCCAACACTTGGATTCAACCACCTGTTGCTCTAATCCTCAGTCAGGCGAGTGAGGGAAACTTGAATTTAATCGAGCCTATGACTACTGGTGAATAAGTTGTTTCATAGTGAGCAGCTTGGTGGAGAGCTCCAGTTCAAAAGACATTTGGTTTTCCAACTCGAGACACCTATAAGGTAAAGCCCTCCCTGTTTGACAACTCATTTACGTAGTAGACAACAATTTATTATTTTTAAAGACTAAGGGAGGTGACATTAAGCGAATAGAACCAGAGGGTGTAGACTTGTTAGATGCCAAGCCTCGAGTTAGTCATCTTTTCGTGGAGGCAGGGTGGTATCCATTCTATACCAGGCTTGGAGGAGCAAACCAGGAGGTTGCCAAGAAATTTTCCCAATCTTTCAATGGACAGGAGGCTGATGTTTTTGGC
This sequence comes from Picea engelmannii, assembly GCA_009831015.1. Classification (NCBI taxonomy): domain Eukaryota; kingdom Viridiplantae; phylum Streptophyta; class Pinopsida; order Pinales; family Pinaceae; genus Picea; species Picea engelmannii. The sequence continues at coordinate 514,152 of ML780781.1, forward strand.
CTTAAGCTATAGGTTACAAAGAGCTCAATTGCAGAGATTTTTCAGCTACCACAGGAAGGTGAAAAATGGTTCAAAGGTCAAGTAATTTCAGGAGGCGATCTCAACAACTTCCTCAAAGATGACTATAGAGATCTAAATTGGGAAAAGGTATCCCTATCATCCTCTTGAACGAGGAATGGAATGAACATCTTAGGATGATAAAGATATATCTTACCTGTGAGAGGAGGTTCACCGTGGTTTTCTTATACCACATGAGATTCCTTTTCCACCTTCAAGGATGAAGATGTTGAACTTACCCTTTTTCTTGATTAAAAGCCTAACCAAGATGTTAGCTCAGATTCAGGCACATCCTACAACATTTGACTACAATGTTTATCACCAAGGAATGATCAAGTTGTTGGCCATAGAAGAGTTGAAGAAAAGAAATCAGACCTGGGAGCATTTCCTCTTCTACAAAGCAGGCCGAGTTGCACCTGCTCAGGAATTATCTCATTCTCAGGAGCCATTACAACACCAAGAGCCTTCTAAGCCCCCTGAACAGAAAGAGGAAAAAGAAAAACCTGTATCGTCATCTATTGGTAAGAGAACTAAGAGGAAAGCTAAAAAGATCAATGTGTATAATAAAACTGGGGTGAAAGAGGCCGAAGAAAAGACTTCCTCTGTTAAGACTAAAGAAGAAATAGAGAAGGGTGAAAGTTCTACACCCAAGGAGCCTATATCCTTGAAAATAATATCCCTTATTTCTCCTTTCCCAAAGGCATACACCAAAAAATAGAAGGAACAACTGCTGCCAAAAGTTCCAGTAGAGCATGATTCACCTACAGCTCAAGAAATCCAGCAAGCTAAGGAACGGGGAGAAGATTGGCTAGTGGTTTCAACAAAAGCTACCCTGTCAAAAGAAGAAATAGAAAAAAATGCAAGTTATACAAGACTGATAAGAAGAAGAAACACTAGACCCAAAAAAAATTCAAGCTTAATGTAAAGGCCTTGAAAAACCCAGCATTGAATGTTGAGGTCACAGATGTGGACAAGCAATCTAAAGATCTACGGGTTGTAACTCCTTCTATTGTAGAATCTAGTGGCCAGAAAAGAAAAGTGAAGGGTAAGCCTTTTAAGGGTGAGCAGAATGAAACATCAAAGAGGAGAAAAGTTCAAAGAGCTCCTAAGGAAAAACGTACCACTACAACAGAGTCAGCTTCCAACTTTACCAAGTCTCAAACTACATCAAAAAGAAGAACATGCTTGGATGAGATTGCTGAAGTGGCATCTCACTTAGAGGAGAGGTAAAATAAATTATTTTCCTGAAAATCAACTTTTGCCTATTCTAGATGCCTTACCTATGTCTAAGATATCTCAATTCTTTTTTAGTATAATATATGCACGAGATTTTCTAAGGTCTTGATGCATAATTTTGAAAGAAACATAACGCTACCGGAATTTTCGGCATCATCGAGATAAACAATTTTTGTAACAGAATTCTACCAGAACTTCAAGTAGCGACAACGTTGAGGCTATTTTGATAGCTGTTAATGGACCTTTTTGAGCTAGTTAAAACACAATTGGGCCTCCTAAAGTTATGGGCACGTGGAAGGTAGTTAGATGATGGTTTTGGGTGATTGGTGGTTAGTTGATGAAGAAACAAGTGGTCCTAAGAAGATGGTTCATGGCAACAACAACCCAACCCAAGATTTGGTGTACCTCAAGCACATGTAGCATCTTCAGCATGATCACTTTTCTCCTCCTACTCAACATCTATCCAATTAGTTAGGTAGTTGAGGAAACATATCTCTAGTTATGCGTATGTTTTTTCCTTTGATGAACTAAATGATTAATGATGTAATGAAGTTGTTACATTTTTTTGGAGGTGGCGTTGGGGCCTCTCCCGATATATTCTCTCATGAAAAACTTAGTAAGGGTTGGTTGGTTCAACCTGAAGCTTGATACCAATAAAATACTCAGTTTCGCTTTATGTAGAAGGATATTATGATTCAAGAAATGTTTAATGCATGGTATGTTTCTTCTTCTGTTATTTTTCTATTCATCCATTTGCAGTAACTGGAGTTTAGCAGTGAGAACCCTTTGGAGGATCCAATTGGTTGTTATGTATGTTTTGGTTTTCTATACATCATTTTCTAGCAGATTGAGTAGCATGTGAGTCAAGGTTTCGTGATTGAGGCATCGAATACTTTATGCGTGTTTTCAGTTTCTGTTCTATAGTCTGTATCTAAAACAGAGTTTTGGATGTAGGCTAATTCCTAGCTGTATGAGTTGCTTAGGATGTTTTAAACTTCTTAGGTCAACTATCAGCTTCTTTGTTACACTTTCTACTTCCCAATATTACAATCTAATCCATGCAACTCATTGCCTTCCACAATTTTCCAAATATGTGAGGTTCTATCTGAGTTAAAATCACTTTCAAGTGTTTTAAGAGGCCATTCCACCTTTTAAAATTTCCCATTTACCAAAACCTGTTTGATGTGAATCTTGATGTATAAGGCTTGCCCCTTTGCAGTCAAGGGGTGACTCCTTGCGCTAAGAGTAGGTACATCATATCGTTGTATACTTCAATCAAGATTTTATTGTATGACAATGGTGTGATCACTATGGAATCATACAACTAAACTTCCCTGCGTGCATGAGGAAAGGGGGGAAGCACTGACATGAGGTTGAAATATGGACAAGGAGATAGATAAGGGAAAGAAGAAGGAGGCCATGGACCCAATCATGATGGAAGGGGATCAGATAAATCATATAATGGAAAAAGTTGGAAAGACGCGCATCAAAATACCTTACCAATATAAAATGAATAATAAGAAGAGAGCCATAGCGGACAGAGAGGGCTTGGCGAGTGATGAAGAAGAGGTAGAGGATATTCGGGTTGTGGAGCAGATTGAGGAAATCTTGCATGCAACATATGAAAGGAAAAGAGGAGGTCTAGATTCAGGAACATAAGGAATAACTCTAATCCAGATCACCGTCAGTGTGGAACCTACAATCCCATGTGCGACTAATACACCAGAAAGAACACCCGCGTTTAGACAAATGACTTTTAGTGGAAGAAGAACAATAAGACAAGGATCCAATCAAGGAAAATCAACTGGGGGAGCAAGTTCAGGAAGTAACAGTCAATTATCTACATCACGCGGAGGCAATAGTTCAACACAGTTCAAAATGGCAGGACATGATCCCACGATCAAATTACCAGAATTTTGGGGAGAGGCATCAAAGGACCCCTGAAAAGCACTTATTTATCTATGAGAAGATTTGGGAAGCAAAGAAGATCACAGATGAGGATACAAATATATTGCAGTTAGCCATCACTCTAAGAGATTGTGCGTTAGACTGGTGCATGAGCCTAGATGTAAACAATCCACAGGGAGTACCAAAGACTATCATAGGCATGAAAAAACTACCGGTAAACGAATTTCAGAAGCCAAGCTTAGAAGACCAGTACATGAATGAAATGATTAAAATCAGGCAGAAACCAGGTGAGTCTGTTTGGGAGATTGATTAGAGGTTCAAATGTTTGAAAGGTAAGTTGAAATATGAAATTACTGAAATGCAACATATGCACTTCTTTGTGAACTCATTGTTACCACACTTGTAGTATCCGTTAAGACAACATAAGTTCCAAACTTAGGCAGAGGCTTTGTAGGCAACCTTACAACTGGAAGAGAACTAGTATCAGTAGATAGATCCAACAATAAAGGAGTTGGAGGAGGATTTGAAGAATCTAACATTTCAACTTAACCAGAATAAGGGCAAAGAGAAAAGAGAAGTTATTTGGTGTACGCTATGCAGGACATAAGGACACTATAAGAACTGATGTCCAAATTTTGCACAGTACACAAGAACAGGGGTGCCAAACCCCTTGCCAACATGAGGACCATGGTGCAAGATTTGTAAGACACATGGGCATGACCCATATCATTGTCCAATGATGCAAAATTATAAGACAATACCAAAAAAGTTCATATTGTAATTTTTGCAAATCAATGGGTCATGATGATAAGGATTGTAGAACAATGGAGCTAATGAGAGAAAGAACTTCAGACACTTATAGGGTGCAAGCATAAATGATGACATGACAAGCTACACCTCAGTTCATCTAGGTACCACCACCATACAATAATGCACAGCTGCAGTACAATAATGCGCAGTCACAGTATAACCCCACACTGTATAACCAGGTACTGCAATACAACGCATGCGAGGAGATCGAGGTGGATACAGAGGTGGAGGATGAGGCAGAGGAGGATTTGGACGAGCCAGAGGACCAGTAGTGTCAACAAATTCCAACAACCATGACATTATGCAAGGGATTTTCCACTTCCACCAGTGACATGTATGTACTGTCGCGCAACAGACCATGACACGGAAGACTACCCAACACTCTTGGGAAAGATCCAGGAAAAAAGAAACCAGAACAACCAGAATGTCCAGTGGATTTTTGCAGAAGCCAGGGATGATGGGAGAAATGCCAATATAGTCACTCGAGGAGGAGCCAAGACATGAGCTAATACAACAAAACAAGATCCAACTCAACACCAATGGGTTAAGAAGAATACTGAGTCACAAAAGTAGTTTGACATGCAGAAAGAAAAGGAAACATTTAAGGAGGCCAGACATGAGTTCTTAAGTATAATTTTGCATCTACATGAGTCGTGCAACAAACTCAAAACCCACCAATGTACGAGATGTCATTCTCAATGGACTATACCAGCAACAGACAACCTTTAGAGCAAGTAAGTACCATAAAGACTTTTCTGCAATCCTGTGTTAAGTTATTGAATGATCCATCATCTGTTAAGGTCTTAAAAAATCTGCTAGATATATGCAAAACAGAGGTAGAAGGGAAGTTGGAGTAGAAAACAGTCAATCATCTCCATACAAGAAGAAGGACAAACAGAGAATTCACACTGAATGCTAACATTGAGGATTTCAACATGGGAGATATTATACTAGATTTAGGCTATGAAGTAAATGTCTTACCTAAGAAGACATGGCAGTGTATGGGAGAACCCACATTAGGCTATTCACCTATCTAATTGAAACTATCAAATCAACAAAGAGTGTTACCAATTGGAAGGCTTAGAGGTGTGACAATAGATTTGGATGGAGTGTGCACTATGGCAGATTTTGAAGTGATAGAGATAGTAGATGGCATAACACCTTACCCATCATTACTTGGATTGGATTGGGAATTTCATAACCAGGCTATAATCAACCTAAAGAAAAGAAAAATGACTTTTGAATCAGGCAAATATAGAGTCATTGCACCATTGGATCCTTCATAAGGAGAAAGTTTTATAGAGGCGACTTGTTTGGATCTTGAAGAAATAAACCAGTTGTATAGAACCACCGCATGAGAAGATGATTATGTCAACCCAACTGCAGATAGGGTACTCGGCTAGAGAAGCATTACATCATGTGCTTCTGAGTTAGACACGGGTTTGGAGAATTGTTAACAACGATTACATGAAGTTTCCACAAGGAGGTGCGCAAGAATCGACTACGCAGTAAGATGGGTTGGTACAGAGATAAGAGAACCTTCTAGTTTTCATGGGCTAAATGACTTAGAGGAATTCATGACAAAATATGAAGAGGAAGTGTTAGAAAATCATAGGGTCTTAGCCCTAGATATTGCACTAAAGGCAACACCTGCAAGATGGTGGGGTGCGCACAAAGAAACAATTCAGGATTGGTATTAGTGTAAATGACTACTACGCATTAGATTTGGCGCAAAACATGGGAGCAATAAAATGTGGAAGTACGATGGGAAAGGAACACCAAGGGAACGCTTGGAGAGGTGAAGAACACAATGGAGGATGACATCATCAGAGGAATGGCCTCATCGCTTTATTCATACATTGGAAAGGAACTCAAGGAACTAGTACATAGACCAGGAGATGCGTAGAGGCACTACAGAATGGACTGGATTACAATAGAATTTTGTAGTAAACTTCTCATTTGAAAATGAGAACCCAAACATTGATTCAGCGCTGAAGTTGATACGAGTGATATTTTTTTATGAACTAGAGGTTGAAGCCATAACAAAATATCAACAACAGAACAGATAGACACTCAATGTCTGTCAAAGAGTTACTCTCATGTTATCATGTCAAAGAGGAAGCACCAGATGAAGATGATTCGTGCAACATTAAGATTATAGAGATTGAAGGAGAGAGGTGGAAGGTCCATATTTGGAGTCAAAAGCATTTGTTGCACTGATCAAAGTTGAGAAAGTCAACATTGGGGCGAATGACAATCCTAAAATGGCAAGTATTGGAGACTATTGGGATGAGCAAACATTAGAAAGAATAATAGAGTTACTGCGCAAATACAATGACATGTTTCCAACAACCTTTATAGAGATGAAAGGCATAGAAGAGGAGCTAGGTGAGATGAAGATACCATTCAAACCCGAGGCTAGACCTGTCAGACAAAGACCTTACAGACTGAATCCAGTGTATAAGCAGAAATTCACTGAATGTTGGAAGCTGGCATTATAGAACCAGTAGAGGAATCTAAATGGATCAACCCATGATAGTCCAGGAAAAGAAGCAAGGGGAGATAAGGGTTTTTGTAGATTTGAGGAAAGTCAATGATGCTTGCTTACATGACCATTTCCCTACCCCTTTTACAGATGTGGTCTTAGAAAATGTGGGAGGCCAGGAAGAATATTCATTCACAGATGGATTCTTAGGTTACCATTAGATCAAAATAGCTCCAGAGGACATGTATAAGACTAGTTTTTCTACAGAATGGGGATCCTACCAATATACAGTCATGCCCTTTGGATTGAAGAATGCATCAACTATCTTTTCAAAGGTAGTCATAGTTGTTTTTAAGGAATTTATACATCAGTTTCTAGAAGTATATCTGGATAACTGGACTGTGTATAGTTTGTTGAAGGACCATGTAGAAATGTTAAGACTAATGTTGGAAAGATGCAGGCAATGTCAGATATCATTAAACATCAAGAAATGCATTTTTGGTACACCTTTTGGGATATTGTTGGGACATATAGTTTGTAAACAGGGTTTATTGGTTGACCCTGCTAAGATTGCAGTCATTGTGAGTTTGCCACCAATAAAGTCAGTGTGCTAGTTAAGAGCAACAATGGGACATACAGGCTATTACACGAAGTTTATAAAGGGGTATGCACATATTACTGCACCAATGGAAAGATTGTTAAATAAGGACACCAGATTTTAGTGGAATGAGGACTGTCAACAAGGATTGGACACTTTAAAGGAAAAGATGTTGAAAACACCTATATAAGTATTTCCAGATTGGGAAAAGACATTTCATGTGCACGTAGATGCATCAACAATAACACTTGGAGCAATTTTGGTGTATCCAGGAGCAGGGGACTTAGACCATCCTATAGCCTTTGCAAGAAGGAAGTTTTCGGAATCAGAGCAGAACTACAACACCACAGAAAGAGAAGGCTTAACCATGGTATATGTACTTCAGAAATCCAGGCACTATTTAATGGGTAAACACTTTAAAATGTTCACAGACCATTCCGCGCTCAAATATCTATTCAACAAGCTAATGTTGGGGGGGAGGATCTCTAGATAGTTGTTATTATTCCAAGAATTTGATTTCGAGGCGACAGTCAAACCAAGGAAGTTGAATGCAGGACCAGATCACCTTTCAAGGGTAACTAATGGAGAAGAACCTACTAACTTAGAAGACAACTTCCCTAATGCACAGTTATTTTCAATACAAGTAGTTGATGAATACTTCATTGATATTATTGAATAATTAAGTACATGGGTTGTGCCACATGAATTTAGCACTACGCAGAAGAAAAACCTAGTAGTCAGAACTGTAGACTATCAACTCATTGCAGGTCATTTATACAAGATGGGCACATATAGCATTTTGAGAAGATGTGTATTGGAACATGAATGACCTAGGATTTTAGCAGAGGCTCATGAACGTATATATGGAGGACACTATGCAGGCAAAGCTGTCATGCATAAGGTATTGTGCACATGATCCAAGTGGATATTGGTGGCCACCCACCTATTCCAACTGGCTCCTCTTGACAGTTTTTAGTTCAACACGTTCTTTTGTAATTCTTTGTAATTGTGTGTTCTACACTTATGGGGCTATTTGAATCCCTACACAACTTCCAGGTGGATATTGGTGGCCTCCCACCTAATCCAATTGGCTTATTTTGGAAGTTTTCATGTCAATACATCTTTTTGTACTTCCAAGGTCGTTTTGGAGCCCTAAACAATGTTTTTTTGGCTTGCCATGGTTAAATTAGAGTTAGAATTAGAGTTTGATAGCAGAATGTGTAGTTCTCGTAAATACATTTCTAATGGGCTATCACATTCCTAAAATGAAGGTCGTATGCAAAAGTTATGACCCCAGGAAGTTGAGGTACCAACTTACCCATCGAGGCCCACATAACTTTTGGCCTTTCATCTCCTAGGGTTAGGTTTTTGGATGTCTAGGGTTTTGGAATTCATGAATAATGTTAAAAAGGTCGTTGGAGCCTCATTGTAATAATTATGCTCAGACAGATGTGTGTAGCAGCCACATATCTTCTCAGAGATAACTACCACCATTCGAGCAAGTTGTTTTTCGTTCTACAGTTTTACAGTTTCAACCTATTTTATTTATTCAATAGAAGTTATTGTTCACTGGATAACTGGTGTTGTTCTTCGTATCTCTGTGTTATTGTATTCAGTCTGTTATTCCTTTTGTTCTACTCATAAATCTGAATCAGTGGTATCAAAGAAGTCTGCTCTCCATTTATTTTTCTTCGTGCATGTCCCCGACAAGATATGGGTACAAGAAGTTGGGACTCGAACTAGTTGAGCCTTTGCAATATCGGCCACGCTGAGCCTAACAACAACCCATGGGGGATGAGAAGAAAGATTATAGAGCAAGAGATCCTTTTAAAATGTTGCTTGAGGAAACCCTTGCGCGATAAAGGAACGAAATGATGGACAATTTTGCACAGATCCTTCGGCGACTGCCCACAGGAGACGCATCTTCATGAAGCGGCCATGCAACCCCCTTCAAGGTACAAGTAAATTTTGTTATTCCATTATTTGAAGGACTAATAGATGCGAATGATGTAGATAAATGGTTGAATCTACTTGAAGGATATTTTTCGGTCCACAATTTTTTCGACAGGGAAAATATTACTTTTGCACTCCTCAAGGTCCTCCCCCATGTTAAGGAATAGTGGGATACTTACTCTTAGCAAAGGGCCATAGAGGAATCTGTAATATTTGTGGTCTCCCCCACATGGGATTCCTTCAGGGATGCCATTAAATAACAATACTACCCTGTTGGAATATGTGAGGACCAATACACAAGATGGGCTACGCTGCGTCAGGAAAGGGATCGGACAGTACCAGATTTCATCAATATTTTCCATACCCTACGCACCAAATTGGGTATAAAAGACTATGAACGACATCTGGTGGTCAAATACCGTGGCTATTTGCATAGATACATTCAAACAGAAATGGAGTTCCTGGACATCGCATCATTAGGTGCGACTTATAGATATATTGTCAAGATTGAGCATACATTTAAGCAAAAGAGGTGAGAATTTGGATCTGCAAACTCCTCATAGTCGAAGCAGGGCAAAGGCAACCCCAACCCACAAAACAAGGGACAAAGCAAAGATGGTCGCTCTCAGGACAACTAGTCTAAGCTGCAACCCAAGAAGGTTAATGAGAAGTCGAAGAAGGACATGGGAAAATGGTGTGAATACCATAAAATCCCTTGGCACAACACCGAAGAATGTCACTCCAAGCAGTCACTGGTGGCCAAGTTGAAAACTTCCGAGTCAAAGGTAGATTATGACTCTGAATCAAATCCAGAAAGTGGGAAGTGGATCATCAATTCCCAACCCAGTGCCACTATTGCTACCACCAAAGTCCAACCAAACGAACCAGAGGAAGGGTAATGCCTCTTTCACTCACAAATGTGGGTAAAGGGGACTGTGATGCATTTCATTATCGATAGCAGCAGTAAGAAGAACCTGATTTTAGTAGAGGTAGTCAAGCGGTTGTACCTACCAATAACACTGCACCCGCATCCCTACACCATCCACTGGCTTCGGCAAGGACGAGATCTCAGCGTCAACCAACAGTGTCGTCTACCCTACAACATCAAGCCCTTCAGAGATGAGGTATTGTGTTATATTGCTCCCCTTGAAGTTTGTGATGTTCTTTTAGGCCGGCCATATTTGTAGAAGCAACATGTTGTGTATGAGTCTAGACCCCGCAGCTTTATTATTACTTTGGGTAGACAATTGTACATGATACCAAAGGTAGCATCGCCTACCACTATTTCTCTAATCTCTGCTCAGAAATGCAGTAAGGTCATTTCACAAAATGGGAAGTTCGTCTTCTTTGTGATCCGTGCTTGTACTAAGCAGAAGGTCACTGCCACATCTATGACCTCTACACATATCCTCTCTTTGCAGCAGAAACAAGTGGACGTGATCATGGAAGAGTACAAAGACATCTTCTCCTCATCCACTGAGGTACCGATGCACTGCCAAGTCAAGCATCCAATTGATCTAACCCCTGATGCACCGCTGCCTAATGGACGAGTCTATCATCACACGCTGATGGAAAATGATGAAATCAAGCACCAAATCCAAGAGCTACTTCAAAAGGGGAACATCCAACCCAACTCCTCCCCTTGCGAAAGCCCGATTGTGCTAGTGCAGAAGAAAGACGAGACCCGATGACTTTTCATTGATTACAAAGAATTAAACAAAATCACAGTCAGGAACTAGTACCTAATTCCCCGAATTGATGACCTTCTTCACCAACTAAAGGGGGAAAAGTTCTTCAACAATATTGACCTAAAGTCTGGCTACCACCAGGTTCCCATTAAACCAACTGATGTATGGAAGACAACTTTCAAATCTAAAGAAGGTTTCTTCAAATGGTAGGTCATGCCCTTTGGCTTAACAAATGCACCAACAACTTTCAGGAGATTGATGGATGACGTATTGAGACCCTTCACCAACTCTTTTGTGGTGCTATATCTGGATGACATCCTCATCTTCAACAGAACTTGGGAGGAGCACATGCAACATATTCAATAGGTTTTGGGCACTCTGCGGCAACACAAGCCATATGCCAACTTGGAAAAATGCTCCTTTGGCATGAACGGGGTCCAATACTTGGGCTACATTGTTGATGAGCATGGGGTATATGTGGATCTAGCTAAGATCCAAGTCATTCGTGACTGGCCATCCCCGACCACACTAACCGAGCTTCAGAGCTTCTTGGGACTTGCCAACTTCTACCGAAGGTTCGTGTTGGGATTCTCCCATATTGCATGGGCCCTCAACCAAGTAACCAAGGGAAACAACAAGGCAAAGTTCACATGGGGGCAGGCACAACAACAAGCATTTGATGATCTGAAGCATAGCTTGTGCTCAGCTCTAGTACTCTCCTTACCTAATCTGCAACAACCGTTTGAGATTGTGATTGATGCCTCCGACTATGCTGTAGGCACAGTTCTCACTCAACATGGTCATCCAGTAGCATACCATAGTGAGACACTCACAGATATTGTCAGGAAATACTCCACCTATGACAACTAAATGTATTCCATTGTGCAATCATGTTGTCAATGGAAACATTGCATTCTGGGAAAGGAGACAATCATGCACACTGATCACAAGACTCTGTAGTTCATACAAACACGTGGGAAGTTGCAGAACGACCGCCATGAAAAGTGGTCCACCTACCTACAACAGTTTCATCTCAACATAAAGTATAAAACAGGGAGCACAAATTGTGTCGTTGACTGCCTCATTCACCCTCCCATTGTTGCACTCACCACAATGCTCCTTTCCTCTGGGTATGAGGCATTTGAGTGGCCCCAACTTTATCAGTGTGACCCTAACTTGCCACCACCTATCATCTCTTAGGTATAGGAGCGGATGTCACTGATTTTCACATTCAGGATGGACTGTTATGCCATATGGGCCACCTTTTTGTTCCCACAAGCGAGCGTGCAAAGCTGATTTGGGAGGCTCACTACAGTTGGATGGTTGGGCATTTTGGTGTGGAGAAAACTATGTCTGTTCAACATAAACATTTTTATTGGCCAAAACTTTGACAAGGCATCAACAAGTATATCAGATCTTGCACTGCTTGTGCCATTTCCAAGCCAACCATCAAGAAGCAAGGCTTATACACCCCTCTTCCTACCCCCGAGAGGCCTTGGGAATCCATCTCGATGGATCACATGACTGGCCTTTCGTCCACCAAGAACGACAATGATTGTGTATTTTTGGTGGTTGATCAGTTTTCGAAGATGGCCATTATCACAACTTGCAAGAAGAGCATCACAGTGGCAGATATTGCCAAGCTCTTCTTCGAACGGGTGTGGGTTCATTTTGGGATACTACAGACCATCACCTCAGAGTGGGACAACAGGTTCCTTAACACATTTTGGTCGAATCTCTACTCACTATTGGAAACCAAGCTCACTAAATCCATTGCTTTCCACCCCCAAACCAATGGCTAGATAGAGGTGGTCAATCAGATGATTGTGCACATCTTGCACATGTACAACTCTAAGCATCTATGTACATGGGATGAGAGTCTTCTCTATGTTCAACATAGCTACAATAGGGCTCTCCATAGCTCCACTGACCATAGCCCATTTCAGGTGGGGTTGGGATTCCAACCCTTGGGTCCCATTGATGTTGCACTACCTCTTGCAACCACACAGGCATAATCTTCCCATGTTCGGTCTGAGGCCAACAAAGCCACCCGATTCATTGAGCGGATTTAGCACATCCACCAACAGGTCCATGAGATTTTGCAAAAAGTCAATGCTAAGTACAAGCAGTGCCATGATCAACATCGGGTACCGCACCATTTTTAGGTGGGAGACAAGGTCTGGTTACATTTGTAGAAAGAGCACCTTACTGGGCCCCATCGAAAGCTCTGCTCACTTCGTTATGGGCCTTACACTATCACCAAGGTGGTGGGTAGCAATGATTTTGAGGTCGACACTCCACCCTTTCTTGGCTTGCACCCAATGTTCAATGTGGACCTCCTTCGACCATATTTTCCACCATTACTGGACACCTCGGAGATCGCAGAACAATTGACACGAACATAGCTCAACCCTGCCTGCATGGAACATGCATCCATTGATCAGATAGTGGACACACAGGTCAAGGGCACTCACCAACAAAGGATCCAACTTTAACGGGTTGTCAAGGCAAGGCATCTCCTACACCAAGGCAAGTGGCTCACTTAGGGCCAAATTCAACTAGAGTTTCCTCACCTGATGGGGGCACTCAATGCAATGGAGACCATTACTTCCTAGGGGGGGGAGACTGATTCAGGTGTATATTGGTGGCCACCCACCTATTCCAACTGGCTCCTCTTGACAGTTTTTAGTTCATCATGTTCTTCTGTAATTCTTTGTAATTGTGGGTTCTACACTTCTAGGGTTGTATGAAGTCCTACACAGCTTCTAGGTGGATATTGGTGGCCGCCCACCTAATCCAACTAGCTTATTTTGGAAGTTTTCATGTCAGTACATCTTTTTGTACTTCCTGGGCCGTTTTGGGGCCCTAAACAGTTCTTTTTTGGCTTCTTAGTCAAACTACAAATAGAGCTAGAGTTTTACTACATAATGTGTATTTCTCGAAAAGACCTTTCCAACGGGCTATCGCATGCCTAAAACGGAGGTCGTATGCAAAAGTTACGACCATGAGAAGTTGATGTACCAACTTACCCATCGGGGCCCACATAAATTTTGGTGTTTCATCTCCTAGGTTTAGGTTTTTGGATGTCTAGGGTTTTGGCATTCATGAGTAATGTTAAAAAGGCCTCTAGAGCCTCATTGTAATCATTCTACTCAGATGGATGCGCATAGCAGCCACATCTCTTCTCAGAGATAGCTACCACCATTCGAGCAAGTTGTTTTCAGTTCTGTTGTCTTACAATTTCAACCTATTTTATTTATTCAATAGAAGTTATTGTTCACTGGATATTTGTTGTTGTTCTCTTTATCTCTGTGTTATGATATTCAGTCTTTTATTCCTTTCCTTCTGCTCGTAAATCCATATCAGTGCACGATTATGGTGGCCAATAGTCCATAAAGATGCCAAGGAATATTGCCAGAACTGTGATGTATGTCAGAAGGTTGGAAAACCCAACAGAAGGGATGAGATGACCCAAATACCACAAGTAACTATGTAGGTGTTTGACAAAGGGGAAAAAGACTTTGTTGGTGGACCTATTAATCCATTAGCAAAAAGTTCAGGAACAAGATATATCATTACTGCGACTGAATACTTAACGAGATGGGCAGAAGCAACACCAATAAAAGATTGTAGCACAGAGACAACAACTGTTAAGAACCAAATATCAATATAGAATAGAAAAACCTCAGAATATGTACTCAACGCCTTGAAAAAGAGAGAAATTCAGATAATAAGCCTCTTCGAGGGGGCAACCTCCTTATGCCCACATAAATGTCCAATTACAAGATGATTCCAAATGAAAATGTCTCCTTGGTATATATAGGAGACTAGGAGGTACAATTACAAATAATAGACTCAAGCCGACATAAATAAAATAATATTACTAATGTAATATGCCCCAATTAAGGGGTAATGAGCCACTATTTAGGGATTAACATGCCCCTCCCCTTGAGACAAGTGTTATACGCAATGCTTGAGTAACTCTGGATGCTTCTATATAAAAGACTCATCTTCCCAAGTGGAATCTTCAGCCGATAGTTTCCTCCATTTAATGAGATACTCTGAAATGGATCTGTTCCTCAACTGGCAAATTCTTGTGTCAGTGATGGCTTCGGGCTCCAATATGATTTTTCCTTCCTCGTCAAGTTCTGGCAATATAGTTTGAGCAGAGATCTTGTCACCTATAACCTTCTTTAAGCATGAAACATGGAAAACTGGGTGTACTCATGAAGATGCAGGCAACTCCAATTTGTATGCCATAGTATGAATCTTTTGCAACACCTTCTAAGGGCCATAGTACTTTGGTGATAATTTATTATCCTTCTTGGCTTGCTTAAGGGACATTTGTTTGTATGGTTGTAGTCTGAAAAAAACCCAATCCCCTACTTCAAAACTTCTTTCACTACGATGTTGATATGCTTGTTGTTTCATGCGATTCTGTGCCATGGTCAGGTTATCCTTTAATTTTTGGAGAACTTGTTGTTGATGCTCGATGTGATCTTCCGCTGCTTGAACCTTAGATTTTTCTTTTAGAGAAGAAGTGATGGAAGGAGGGTGGTATCCGTAGAGTGCCATAAATGGTGTCATTTTTGTTGAAGTATGAAAGGAAGTGTTATACCACCATTCTGCCAAGGGTAACCATTTGAACCATTGTGTTTGTTTATCAGAGACAAAGCAACGAAGGTAGCCTTCCAGACATTTGTTCACTAT
>ML780781.1:544668-558401 GCA_009831015.1 Picea engelmannii
CCACTCACCTTGTTCCGCAGCTTGGTCTCGGGGATGAAAGACTCCTCCACACCATTCTAGTCTCAGCCCATCTCCATCTAGCGCTTCAGAAGGTGGCAACTCGTACTGTTCTTGTGTTTCCAGCAAGGGCACACCATCATCTGGAGGGAGGTTCGATCCAGCTTATCCTGAGGGCCTAGGGCCATTTCGACAGTTGGGTTTTGTTTGCAGGGGAAAGACCATCAGTTTAAGGGCTTTTCGGGAGGGTTATCATCATTCTACATTTGTCTGCAGATTGGGACGTCTTGGAGCCATAGGGGACGTCCTGTAATTCAGTAAAACTCAGATCTAGGGAGATTTGCTTGAGATCTGAGTCTGAAACTTCTCCCACGGGATTCTCATAGCCCGATCTATATTCTTGGAGAGTTTCATAGCATTTGGAGGCCTCCTTCATTAGGACCGAACTAGCTAGGGTTTCAGTCATCCAGTGGGGCACCCCATTCAGTGGGAAATTCAGATCTACAAAGTTTGAGAGTGGATTTGAGAATTTGGACATCTGGGTTGTCCTTACAGTTACCCGATCTATCATTTGGCATATTTCTCGGGATGATTGGACACTTTTGGTAGCAGGGCAGAATTATTGAGGGCTTCAACATTCTAGCAGGACGTGGCACTTTCCAGCTTGGAGGTTGAGCATTAGTACGGCTCAGATCTGCTTGATTCAGTCTTCATTGTATATCCAGCCTTTGGAGGCTTATTTTGTATTGTCGAGAGCATTTTGTAGCAGCTCATATCTATTGCTTGTACGACCATCTGAGGTTTATGCCAGATCAACCTTCTATTGTATTTATCTTACATTGCTCATAATAAAAAGGTCAGATCTTTGCTTGTGCTTCTACATCTTGAATATATTGTGATCTCCATGTGTTGATGAATCTTGTATGCACTTAATAACTCAATAAATTAGTAGTAGTTAGTGATTCCAAGAAATAATTTGGCTTGGGATCATTACATGGACGGAAGGCCAGACATGTAATCCATTGAGATGGATTCCCAAGGCTTCTTGGGAATAGGAAGAGGGGTGTATAAGCCTTACTTCTTGATGGCTGGCTTGGAAATGGTGCATGCAGTGAAATATTTGATATACTTGCTAACGTCGTGTCGAAGTTTTGGCTAATAAAAATGTTTATGAAGAACGACCACAGTTTTCTCCACGCCAAAATGTCCTGCCATCCGACTATAGTGGGCTTCCCAAATCAGCTTGGCACGCTCACTTGTAGGAACACAGAGATCGCCCAGGTGGCATAATCTGTCCTGAATGTGAAAATCGGTGACAGTCGCGCATTACCCAAGAGCCGATAGGTGGTGGCGAAGTCTGGATCTTGCTGATAAAGTTAGGGCCACTCAGATGCTTCATGTCCATAGGAATGGAGCACAATGGTGAGTGCAACCATAGGAGGTCGACTGAGGCAGTCAGCGACATGATTTGAGATACCCGTCTTATACTTGATGTTGAGATGGAACTGTTGCAGGTAGGTGGACCACTTTTTATGGCGGTCGTTCTGCAATTTCCCCTGTGTCTTTATGAACTGCAAAGGCTTGTGATCAGTGTGTATGATCGTCTCCTTTCCCAGAATGTAATGTTTCCATTGACAACAGGCTTGTACAATGGAATACATTTCCTTGTCATAGATGGGGTATTTCTGGACAATATCTGAGAGTGTCTCACTATGGTATGCCATTGAATGACCATGTTGAGTGAGAACTGCACCCACAACATAGTCAGATGCATTAGTCTCAATCTCGAACAGTTGTTGCAGATCGGGCAAGGAGAGTACTGGAACTGAGCACAAGCGATGCTTCAGATCATCAAATGCTTGTTGTTGTTCTTTCTCTCACACGAACTTGGCCTTGCCACTACCCTTTGTCACCTAGATGAGGATCCATGCAATATGGGAGAATCCCAACACGAACAGTCAGTAGAAGTTGGCTAGTCCTAAGAAGCTTTGAAGCTCGGTCAGTGTGGTCGGGGCTAGCCAATCACGGATGACTTGGATCTTATCTGGATCAACATGTACCCCATGCTCATCTACAATGTAGCCCAAGTATTGGGCCATGTTCATGCCAAAAGAGATTTTTTCCAAGTTGGCATATAGCTTGTGATGTCGCAGAGTTCTCAAAACCTGTTGAATATGCCGCATGTGTTCCTCCCACGTTCTGCTGAAGATGAGGATGTCATCCAAATATACCACCAAAAAGAAGTTGGTGAATGGTCTCAATACATCATCCATCAACCTCGTGAAAGTGGTCGGTGCATTTGTTAAGCCAAAGGGAATGACTAGCCATTCGAAGAGACCTTCTTTAGATCTGAAGGTTGTCTTCCATAGTTCAGTTGGTTCGATGGGAACCTAGTGGTAGCCAGACTTTAAGTCAATCTTGTTGAAGAATTTTTCCCCCTTGAGTTGGTCAAGAAGGTCATCAATCCTGGGAATGGGTACCGGTTCTTGACTGTGATTTTGTTTAAGGCTCTATAATCAATGCAGAGTCGCCAAGTTCCGTCCTTCTTTTGCACCAGTACAATCAAGCTTCCGCAAGGGTAGGAGTTAGGTCTGATGTGCCCCTTTTGAAGAAGCTCTGGGATATGACGCCTGATTTCGTCATTTTCCATCAACGAGCGATGATAGACTGGTCCATTAGGTAGAGGTGCGCCAGGGGTCAAATCAATTGGATGCTTGACTTGGGAGTGTGTCGGTACCCCTGTAGGCGAGGAGAAGATGTCTCTGTATTCTTCCACGATCTTGTAAACTTGCTTCTGCTGCAAAGAGAGGCTCTATGTAGAGGCCACAAATGTGGCGGCAACCTTTTGCTTACTGTGAGCATGGATCACAAAGAAGACGAACTTCTTGATCGAGATGACCTTACTGCATTGGTTAGCAGAGATTAAAGAAATAGCAGTAGGCAACGCTACCTCTGGTAACTTGTACAATTGTCTACCCAAAGTAATAATAACACTACGGAGTTTAAACTCATACACAACACGAAACTTCCACAAATATGGTTTCCCTAAAATAACATCACAAACTTCAAGCAGAGGAATATCACACAGTACCTCATCTTTGAAAGGCTTGATGTCGTAGGGAAGACGACACTATTGGCTGACACAAAGATCTTTTCCTTGGCGAAACCAGTCGATGGTGTAGGGTAGTGGGTGTGGCGTCGTTGGCAGGTCCAGTCCCTTCATGACCTCTCCTTAAATTAGTTTCTTTTGACTACCGCTATCGACAATGAAATGAAGTAGAGCCCCCTTTACCCACATCTGCGAGTGAAAGAGGCGCTCTCCTTCCTCTGGTTCTTTTGGTTCGCTTGGCCAAACTTTGGTGGTATCGAAAGTGGAACTGGGTTCAACATCAATAATCACTTCCCTCCTTCATGATTTGATTCAAAATTAGAATCGACCTCTGACTCAAAAGCCTTTAGTTTGACCATGAGTGACTGCTTGGAGCGACATTCTTCGATGTTGTGCCAAGGGATTTTATGGTACTCACATCATTTCACCGTGTCCTTCTTCATCTTCTCATTGTCCTTCTTGTGTTGTGGCTTGGACTGGTTTTCCTGAGGGCGACCATCTCGACTTGGTCCCTTGTTGTGTGGGTCGGGGCCGCCTTTGCCCTACTTCGGCTGTGAGGGGTTTGCAGATCCAAACTCTCACCTTTTATGCTTAAATTTATGCTCGATCTTGACAGCGTATCTATAAGTCGTGCCCAAAGAGGCGATGTCCAAAAACTCCATTTCCGTTTGAATGTATCTATGCAAACAACCGAAGTATTTGAGCACTAGATGACGCTCAGAGTCTTTGATACCCAATTTGGTGTGCAGGGTATGGAAAATATTGGTGAAATCCGGTACTGTCTGGTCCCTTTCTTGAGGTAGGGTGGTCCATCTGGTGTACTGGTCCTTGTAGCTTCCAACAGGGTAGTATTGTTTTTTAATGGCGTCCTGAAAGGAATCCCATGTAGGGGCCACCACAAACATTGTGGATTCCTCTACAACCCTTTGCTCAGAGTAAGTATCCCACCAGTCTTTAACATGGGGAACAACCTTGAGGAGTGAAAAAGTGATCTTTTCCCTATTGGAAAAATTGTGGACTGAAAAATACCCTTCGAGTAGATTCAACCATTTATCTACAACATCTGCATCTATCAGTCCTTCAAATAACAAAATATCAAAATTTACATGTACCTTGAAGGGGGTTGCATGGTCGCTTGATGAAGATTCTTCTCCTGTCGGCAGCCATTGAAGGATTTGCACGAAGTTTTCCATCATTCTGTTCCTTTGTCGCGCGAGGGCTTCCTTGAGCAACATTTTAATATGATCTCCTGCTCCATCATCTTTCTTTTCGTCCCCCATTGGTTGTTGTCGGGCTCGGTGCGACCAATCTTGCAATGGCTCGATTCGTTTGCGTCCCACTTCTTGTACTCAGATCTTGTCGGGGACATGCACGAAGAAAAATAAATGAAGAGCAAACCGCTTTGATACCACTGATCCGAATTTAGGACCAAAATGAACTGATTAACAAACTTAATACAATAAACAAAAAGATATGAAGAATAACACAGATATCTAGTTAACTGTATCTTCTATTGAATAATAAAATAAGTTGAAACTGTAGAACTAAAACACTTGCTCAAATGGTGGTAGCTATCTCTGAGAAGAGATGTGGCTGCTACACACATCTGTCTAAGCAGAATGAATTACAATGAGGCTCTAGAGTCCTTTATGATATTACTCATGATTGCCAAAACCCTAGACATCCAAAAACCGAACCCTAGGAGGTGAAACGTCAAAAGTCATGTGGGCCCCTATGGGTAAGTTGGTACCTCAACCTCCTGGGGTCGTAACTTTTGCATACGACCTCTGTTTTAGGCATGTGATAGCCTGTTGGAAAGGTCTTTCAGAGAACTACACATTATACCATCAAACTAAGACTTAGTCTATATTTTGAGTGTGGCAAGCCAAAAAAACATTGTTTAGGCCTCCAAAACGGCCCTGGAAGTACAACAAGATGTGCTGACATGAAAACATACAAAATAAGCCAATTGGATTAGGTGAGAGGCCACCAATATCCACCTGGAATATGTGTGGGGCTTCAGACAGCCCCAGAAGTTTAGAACCCACAATTACAAAGAAGTAAAAAAGAACATGTTGAACTAAAAATAGATAAGAGGAGTCAGTTGGAATAGGTGGGTGGCCACCAATAGCCAACTGGATCAGGGAGTAATGTTCAGTTGGGCATCGTACCTCCAGAACCATTTTTTGATTGATTACAAATATGTGCAGGATAATGGAACTGAGTTCCATTATTCTTGGCTCATCATTCTCATAGCTTTGGCAGAATGGCAGGAGCCAAAGTTTTTAGCCTTTCTGGATAGGAAAGGAAAGTGTTATGTGGCCAGATATGAGTCCCTCTAGCAAGCCAAGGATAATAAAAATCAGCAGGCAAATAACACAGTATTTGCAATGTTGCTTGAAGAAATACAACAACACACAACCAATGTGTGGCAGATTCATGTGGAGGCAGTACAGGAAACTGAAGGGATAACCAAGTTTAAGGTATCCAGGCACCAAATGTGGATCCAGGTTGCAAGGGATCCGAAGAAGGCATGGTTGGAGATGCAATACTGCATCACAAGGGAAAATATCGACTGAATAATCAAAGACTGGTCAGTGTAGTGGAAGATGGCAATAACAAAACCAACAACAAATCCAGTTGCAACACTATCCACCAAGCCCAAGGGGCAGGTTGAAGTAGGTCCCTCATCAAAAACAAAATCCCAACTGATAACACTAGGAAGGATGCAACGTAGAATCAGGCGTCGGGAAGCAGCACAATGCCAAAAAGACCAAGGAGGACAACAACAGTGGCCAAGACAAATAGTCAGCAGGATGCTAGAAAGGGGGACACATCACAGGCTGACAAGGAAAGGGTACAAGTGACAATAAGTGGGGCGCAACTCTCACAGACGAAAACAAAGACAGTGCAGGTAGAGGGGACGCGCAAGAATATGAAGTATACCATGGAAGACCCAATCATCACCTTGACAGATGATGATGCTGAGTTCATCGTAGACAAGGTCTGAGACAGGGGGGAAGAGGTAGTCTGCGTTACAGTGGCATAAAGAGAAGAGATCATGGCCAAACTCATAGAAGTCCATGAAACTCTACAACAATTACAGAGTCATGTAGTACCACAGGCCACAATGCAACAACATGAAAAGCCACAGGGACCCCCTGCGCAGAAATAAGGAGAGGAGACAATTCAACTGGTAGTGCAAGGCAGGGACACATTCACAGTCACGCGAGAAATGGTCAGAATGGATCAAGAGACTGCGCAGAAACCCATGGGGAAAATTAACCATTTTGAGGTAGTCATGTTGTGGATACCCATCAACGCATTATATGGACTCCAGGCCAGTATAGTGCAAGAAGTACAATCCAGAACCTGTGCGGATGCCACTAACTTGGAGGTGGGTAGGGGAGTCACCGAAATGTTACAAATCACCTACGACCAGTTGACCTCATAAAAAGAGGAGGAGAAAGAACGCACTGACAAGCTAGAGAAGGGGCTAACAACAATATATGATCGCATTCGAGATAACGCGCAAGCACCAGAGAGGAGTGCAGAAGAAAAGATAGAAATCATTTCATAGACGATTGAGGGATATATGCAGGAAACCGAGGAGCTAAAAGAAAAACTTAATCCTACGACTCCTCCCGAGGTTCGAGAACAGAGAGAACAACAATTTGCACTCCAAATAGTGGAGATGGCAAAGGAAGTAAGGGAAGTCGCATAATTGTTTGTCAGAATTGCGCAGATTTGGACCATTTTGGAAGAGGATGAAAAGGTCCAACAATTGGACCAAAAAGAGGAGAAAATCAATGTTGCCATACATGAATTAAAGAAACGAAAAAAAACCATGAGTATTACCGAGCGCTTGAAGGGAACCCAGGAAATGAAGACTCTGCAAACATAGTTAAAGACAACGCAGACAAATAAGTAAGAAAGACAAGCCCAATTGGAGCCCCTCCAGGAACAAGCAGCACAAATGATTGTGCAACTGGAGGAAGAGAAGATAGGCATGGCACAAGCACATTTAGAGGGCACAACATTACTACAGGAACATATAACAACGTATATAGTCGAGGTGCTAACAGACAAAGCTGCGCAGGTGAAGGAAAAAGGAAAGGAACTAGCAGAGAAGTTCCATAGCTTGGAAAAGGTTGTACAAGAAGCTCACACAACATGAGTGGCTCAAGACGAGCCACATGTCACTGTTGGGGGCCTATTGGGCGCATGCCTATTTTGAGAAGGAGGTCTATTTTGGGCGCAGACCTATTTTGGGAGAAAGACCTGTTTTGGGAAAGACCTATTTTTGGAGAGAAAGACCAAATTTTGGAGCAAGCGCAATAGGTGGCAAGAAAGAAACATGTGGAAAAAGAAAGAAACACAACATGCAGGAGGAAAAACAACGTGGCACGCAAGAAAACAAGCCTAACCGTGATAGGGTTGGGGTTTTTGATAAATATTGTAACGACTATAAGCCTATAAAGTAGTATAAATAAGGACCTAGGAGGTCTAGGTGAGGGGGATGTCAATCAAGTATTAAGAGCTAATTGGTTGGAAAACTACTGATTGTAGTAATTCTTGTAGAAGAGACGGATAAGTTAGTCTTTAAGGGTTAGGTCACAGGTTGAGGAGCCTGGTGTGATCTAGTCAGCCTCACAGAGGGTTCTTACCCTCATTTTGATTGTATTACTGAAGATGTAATGTGCACAGTGCAAGATTTTGCAGCAGAATCAATAAAAGAGCAGAGGACCCAGATATTTGTGGATGTAGCCCCAACAGGGGGTGAACCATGGTAAACCTTGTGTTCTATGTGATTGTTGATGGATACTTTACTTTTCTGTTAATCATTAGCTTAAGAATGAATGGTTAAAGTAACTATATCAGCATGCATGCATATGTTTAAAGATAAATAAATCAAATAAGTAGATGAATGATTAACAAGGGTAATGCATAAGGAAGAAAGAACCCAACCACAATCCCCACTCATTCCTAGACTGCAAACACCTGAGTATTGTAGTCCCCCATAAAAACTATTTTGGGTGAGACTGCGCTATGCACCCTGTGCACGACGTTGCCTTCTAGTTTACCAAGAGGGTCGATAGTTTTGAGGGTTTTGTTGGAAACCTGTTTGAGATCAGAACCTGGGTCAACCCAAGAAGAAGAAGATCAAACCCAACACCCATCCAAAGGTAATTTCTTGATTTCCCTTAGGATCAAGAACGATCCCCTTTGCACCTACTACCCTTGGGTTATGGTCAATTTCTATGACAACATCTTTACACCATAAAGATTTGCTTTCTTACTCCCATAAAATGCTTTTAGGTTTTCATTTATAAAGTCAATCGTTCATTTCAAGTCTTCTTTACAAATTCTTTGTATTTTCATGATGATGTTGTTATGTACATTGGGACTCACATTTATTTATTGGACCTTAATAAAGAAAAAATAATTATTAGGTTTTATTACGTTGTTTCTAAGTTCTAATAGCTCGCAAATAAGATTACTAAGCTCACCTTTACTTTCATAGATTTTTTTTTTTCCAGCAGAAAATTTCTCAATATATTAATATATATGGTGTTCTAAAAAAAAGTACAAAGCTATAATATTGCATGCATCTCCAAACCACTTCTAAATGGTCACAGACCCTCAAGTGCTTATTACATATAGTCAAACCCAACAGATGGCAGATCAAAAAGCAAAACATATGTTACTTTTAACTCTGATGTAAAAGTGGGTTCCAGATCTAGCAAAATATCAACAACCTCCCAATAAGGATGGAAACTATTCACAAACAGAGGTGCAAAAATAGTGGGGGGGCCTCGTGACCATCTTGCCATTTGTTGTAGTGGATCTTCCCTTCTGGCACATGTAGAGATTTTTTTGATACGGCATCCGCCTCCCCATTTTCTTCCTTGTAGATGTGATCATCTCTAATAGTGTTGAATGATTTTGTAAGTCCCGGGATCCTGTCCATCCAACCCACAAGTGACGTAACTTGCAAATTTCCCCTATGATTCAACCAATCTATCACAATTTTTGAGTCCCCCATGACTTGTAACTGATCAATACCCAGTCGATTTTCCAAGGTTAAGGAAGCCCACACTCCCAGAAGTTCAACCCTTATGTTTGTGCCCGACCCACAGTTGAGCATCCACCTGTAAACGATATTTCCCGATAGCTTTATAACACCCCCAACCTCACTCAAAAGCCCATTTTCTTGGGCTGCACCATCAAACCAACCAACAGAGGCCAGAGTAAAATCAGGCGTCTTTTTTATTCTGGTGCTTTTCCCTTTTTGAGGACATTGAGCAAAGGAGTTTTCCAACATCCCTCTAATTTTAATGGCAACCCCCTGGATGGAGGGAATACGAGATTCAAACAAACACTTATTTCTTTCCAACCGAATGTACCAACAGGCCAACGAGGGAAAAGTAATATAAACCTTTTCCTTTTTCAACCAATGTCTAAGCAGTTTGTTAAAGAGTTGCCACCCCAAGGTGAACTAAGGCTAAAAACTGTATGTAAAAACTGCCACAAGTTGTGAGTGAAAGAGCAGTTTACAAACAAGTGTAGAACAATCTCAGAGTCCCTGTAACATAATGGGCATATACTCGGGCCTTCCTAGCCTCTTTTCTGTAGAATTTCCCAGGTTAAAATTTTGTTTTCCACAACAAGCCAAGTAAACAATTTGATCTTATAGGCTAAATCCCAAGTCCACAAATGCCTCCTCTGTTAGAATATGAATGGATGTGCTTGTTTTACCATTGAAAATATCACTATTGTCACCCAACCATAGGCCGAAGCCACCCTCCGAGCACCTTAACCTTGATTGAGAACCATTCTGGAAGCAAACCCTAGGGTAGATAGCCAAACAAAGGGTAGCACACCTTTCGCCAAGGATAGTGCATCAAACAAGAGCTGATCAGATAGTCCAAACCCTAACCAAGAGATAGTCCAAGCCAAAGCGTAATCTGCTAGCTGCAGTAGCTGCAACGACAACTCTCCTCCAAACCTGTGCACAAACTGGGCAATTGCAGTGTGCACAAGTGCTGCTCTGTAATTCTGAGAATGCCTGCCAGAATGAAGACTGGCCTCCTATATTTATACTAATTCTGTCTAATTGCCTGGGCCGACTTCTCATTCTGGATATCTGTCTGTTCAATATATATTATTTCTTCTGGCCAACTTCTTCTCTTGGAGACTAATAACCTAATACAAATTATCCTCTTGAGCTGACATGTCTTCTAGGGTTATTAGCCAACTCATTAGGGTTTCTTCTTTCTTCCCGAAGTATTCTATTCTCATTAGGTTTACACGTGGAGGTAAATATCTCCCACAACTACCATAATATCAACACTCCCTCCTAGCTAGGGAGGTATTACAGATAATGGTCTTGAGCACAAACATACCATTTACCCAGTAGTATCAACATAGTTGTATAGACTATCTCATGACTAGATCATGAGCACCATCATCACCATCAGTGTCATTAGCTGCATCATCTCTCGAAACTATACTCCATCTGAGTAATAAGACATGATGTTGGATAAGTCACTCACACCATAGAGTGACACAAGAGCCATTCTTCTAATCTGGACATATGTCCTAGAAGAATAAATGATCTGAACCATTTTTCGTTAGGGAAATCTTTGTCCATTGATCATCCATCTAGCTGATAATCATTTTCAACACTGTTGATAGTCTTTAAGGCAATCTGAACAATATCATTCAATAGAACACAACTGTGTCTATCCATAGTAGTACACAACTACAATTCAGTGGTACACTACCACACCAAGTAGCACACAGGTACTTGATCAGTGACGTATAGTCACAAACAGTGGAACACATCCACCACAGTAATATACATCTACTGTCTAGAGACATACAGTCTTCATAACAATCATCCGATATCAACCTGCACAGAAACAATGTTATGATATAAACTGAATCATCTGGGTCATTCTTCCACTCACATTTGTGAGATTTGGAAGAGCATCTACCCTTAGAAGGTAAAACATCAATGATGAGCTATCTTGACTATTCTTCTCAAGCAAGGAGGAATAACTGTCCTGATTTCTGAGCCTGGACCATTCCCCACCCTGGGCCATTCCTCTGGCATTAAACAAAGTGCAACATGGAGAGAATGAGTCTACCCTAAGGAATGTCTGTCCTTGATTGTTGAACCTGGACCATTCCCCACCCTGGGCCATTCCTCCGACACTAAACAAAGTGCAACCTGGAGAGAATGAATCTGCCCTAAGGAATGACTGTCCTGCACCAACCTCCAAAACAGACCATTCCCCATGTTAACCACAATGGGAAATCGTTGTCCGATGATGCGAGCCAATCTTCTTGAGTAACCCTCAAGAAGAGAGACTACCCTAGACCATTCCCCATGTTAACCACAATGGAAAATCGTTGTCTATGGTACATTAGTAATCCATCGAACCATTTTCATTACGAAAATGATCGTTCGATTTGGACCATTTTCCGAACTGAAAAATGTCTGTCCGTCAGAAATCTCAAACCACTTTCCGAACTGGAAAGGAACTGCTCATCCTGGACCATTTTTCGAACTGAAAATGACTGTCCATAAATTAATAACACATCAGTGCTCCCTCCCAACCTGGGAGTCATCTCTTCCTTTTTCAATAAGGAAGTCGTCTCCACGAGCTCCAGCTTGAGTACGCAAACTCTTTCATCTTGGACAAAAGCTTTACCAAAATGTCTTCTTATCTGCTCATTTATGGAGATATGTATTGGAGAACCACTTTCTCCTCTCTGGACTTCATCACGGATAATGTAATGCTTGATTTCAAATGTACTTCAGTCTAGAACACTGGTTTTCTCTGAAGGCTTCATATAGCTCTGATCAATAATGTATATCATTGTTGGATTCCTCTTTGGTTCCTGCTAGCTCACAACATCGTGGAAAGGGTCAAACTGGAACATATCCATGTGGCACTTCTTCTGTCATCATCAGATCTTTGTCATGGATTGGCAATCCATCATCCTGATCTTCTAAGTAATCATTATGATACAATATCTTTTTTATATAAAATCTTCACCACGCTTTTGCTGTGCATTGGAGGTTCTCCACCAAGTTGTCTTCTTCCATATGCATACAAGGGTCTCTTTCTGGTATGCTTCAAAGCCTTGAGGTTTCTCTTCATACGCTCTTTGTTCAATTGCTCTGGAGAACAGTCTTTACATTCTGATGTAGAACTCCAACCCATGGATATTGCAGATGATATAATGACTCATGTAGAGGTATGTCTGGTTTACTGGAACAAGTAATCATCATAGTCTTCTCCCTCCATCTTGGAGAACCTCTAGTTCCAGATCTTGCAATGCTTGCATTCATATACATTGTTCTTCATCACAACTTTTAGTTCCTTTGCTTGATTGTTTTTAGTGAGTTCGTATCAGGCTGGTAATCTTGTGATTCTTGATACAATGACTAGTTGTTCTGACTTCTCTTTCTTTCTTGAAATCTTCATGTTCTTCCTCATGTTTTTATTTAGCTCTTGGGTCCATGGAGTTTCTTATAGATTCCATGCCCTAAATATTCCACTTCTTCCTTTCATCATAGGATCACGGATGTGGATGGACAACCAGGGATACTTTAAGGCTTCTCTTTGAAGAAGACTTCTTCTAAGGTCGAATTGAACAATACTGTTTTTCATGGCTACTACAATGGATATGTACTTCATCATCTTCAATGGATCATAGGATTAGCTCCCTCCTAATCCTTGCTTCATGTATGAGTGCATGTTTTTTTCTTTTCTTTTGGAAATATATAACTGGCTCCCTCCATCTAACAGAGTCCACGCTTCCGTCTGCATCCTTTTTGTCTTATGCAAAGTGTCATAAGTCTTTCTCCAATTTCCTCTTGATTGTTGACTTCTTTTTGTCTTTGCTTCTTCTAAGTTTCTTCAAGATTGATTCTGATTTCGGCTTATCTTGTAATAGCTTCCACATGATTTGTTTGATGTATTTCATCCTTTCATGTGTATTATTTGACTTGTATAATGATAGTAATCCTTATCCTTTTGTTCTTCGATAGGTATAGTTCTTCTTGGAACATATTATAGATATACAAGATATGTACATAGACTATGCAAACAAGATATGTATAAGAACTAAGAAGAGTATTGTTACCTTGTCTTTAGAGGAAGAAGTTTGTTTCATCCTGCTTAGTCTTCTTTGAAGGTTCCTTTTCTTCGGCAACTGATGCTTTGTGTGTTTCCTTCCTTTTCTTTAACTCAGGACAATGATTCTTGTAGTGACCATACTTTCGACAGTTGAAGCATTGTATTTCTGACATATCTTTCTCTTGATTTAGCTTCTTCCTGGAGGCAAACTTCCTTTTGTTCTTGAAATCCTTGAACCTTGCTGTGAAGGCTTGATTATCGTACTTCTTTTGGGGTTTCTGTTTTGCAATCCTTGATTCTTCTTGAGCACAGCAAGTCCAAAGTTCTTCGAATGTAGGATACTCCTTCCTTGTGTTCATGCTTGCGGCAAATGCATCCCATGTCTTGGGAAGACCATTGAGTACTATGTTTACCAATTCCTTCTCTAAAATGATTTCTTCAATAGCTTGTAGTTGATCTCTTAACTGAGAGAT